>PVJD01016577.1:0-20511 GCA_004026545.1 Mormoops blainvillei
CCCTTAAGAGTCTTTATATTCAAGACAAGGGGTGGGGGACAGAAGCCATAAACATGTAAACACATGAATAAATTATTGCAGGTCCTGAGAAATGATAAGGAAGCGATCAGTAGGATAGGCAGTCAGTTGTGTCTGGGCCCGTGGAGTCGCCCTGAGGGCTGGTTTCACTACATTGGTCAGGGGAGGCCTCGATGAGGTGGTGAAACTTAAGTGGAGAATTGCATGATCTCAGTGCAACCAAGGAGACACGTAAACACAGGTTGGGGGAAGAGGGCAGAGCTGTTCGGGGCAGGAGACAGGCTAGGGAATGGGCATGGTTCCCCATGTGTTTAGCCTGTTTCTTTCCTTCCCCTCTTGGATTCCTGCTGTGCCCTTAGTATAGGTTAGGCATACCTCCTAATCCCTGTCAGTATCCCCACTTGGGTCACTTGAAGGAACTGCTTTCCAAGTAGAAGGACCAGGACGTGTAAATGGCTGAAGACAGCGAGGAACGTGTGGCGCTAGAGAAACAGAGCGTCTGGGATAGTGTGAAGTCAGGAGGGCAGAGCCCCCATAATGAGATTGGTGCCTTACAGGAGCAGTCCCCAACCTTCTTGGTACCAGGGACCAGTCTTGCGGAAGACTATTTTTTCACAGACCAGAGGAGGGGGATGGTTTGGGGATGATTCAAGTGCATTCTATTCAAGCTCACCTCCTGCTGTGCGGCCCGGTTCCTAGGAGGCCCAGACCGGTACTGGCCCACAGCCTGGAGATTGGAGACCCCTGTAGAAAGAGACAGGAGCTCCTTCTCTTGGTCATGGGAGGACACAGCCAGAAAGCAGCTGTCCACAAGCCAGGAAGCCGACTCTCACCACATACCAGCTGTTGACACCTTGATCTTGGACTTCTCAGCCTCCAGCACGGTAAGAAACAAATGTTCACTGTTTAAGCCACCTAGTTGGTGGTACTTTTGTTATAGCAGCGCAAGCTGACTAAGACAGACAGCCCGTGCTGATATCCTTTTGTGCCTCCAGACCCAGACTCGACTCTTCTCCACCTTGCTAGGTCCACTCCTGAGTGGACTCTAACACTAGGCTTTCTTGCCCTCTCGGTTTAATTTGTATCTGCCCAACAGGAAGCACTAGTAGGAGATGGGGGGCCGGAGATGAGTGAGGTCAAGGTACTCACTCTCTCTGCAGCTCCCCATGGGCTGGCTGTGTAGGGGGGTAAAAGCCCCACACTGCTGCTCGTTGTCACCTACAACCCCGTCTTCTCAAGGTTTGCCTAAACAGTGTTCGCGTTGCACTATCCCTGTATAAAGGAGTCTCTCCCTAATTACCCACGTTGAGTGTGCCATCTGTTTCCTGGCAGGACCTCACAGACACCAGTGGGGAAGGTAAACTTTCTTTCCATAATTCCAAAAATTATTATAAGAAGATGCTCCCGTTCTGTGTTCATGTCAATTAGGTAAAAATATTTTTAAAATACTGTACTTCGGTATGTAAGACCACGGGTGTTAAAGCTGAAAGACTTCTGTAGATAATTCAGAAGACCACCCTCATCCTGTAGGTGAGGAGGCTGAGGACCCAACTGCCACCAGTTCATGTACTTGTCAGAAGGAAACCTCCCTCCTGTGGCTTCCAGGTCACTGGCCTGGGTCCTGGCCTCCAGGGCCACCAAGAAAGTCTGACCCTCTTCTTTTGGAGAGAGCATTTAAATTAAATTAATCATAATTTATTGATATTAATCATATGATATTAATCATACCAGAGGCTATTTGAAGACAGAACTTACTGTCCCCAAATAACCTTTTCTAGCTAAATAGCTTTCTAACCTCCTAAAATACTGATTCACACCTGCTGGCCAGCAATACTAGATGCCCTGGGTCCAAAAATGAAGGCACTTTGTCTAAGGTTGTGTTGCCCAACATGGCAGCCATTAGCCATGAGTGGCTATTTTAGATTTAAATTAATTCAAATGAAATATAATTAAAAACCCAATTCTTCAGTTGCAGTATCTACTTTTAAGTACTCAGTAGACAGTCCCAAGTGACTAGTGGCTACCATATTGGATTTACAGATCTAGAACATTTCCACTACCACAGAAAGTCCCATTTGCACTAGAGCAAAAAGGGGGTTTGATGGGACTTGTATGTCCTTTGATTTTATGATTTCCTTTTCTTAATACAGTCAAGTTATCTTGCTGGCCCATAGGATTAATAAAAGCCTAAGTATTTTTCATATTGACTAAGACAGAGCTCTCCAATCATATTCTTACACCCTTAATCTATCATCATTTTAACCTTTGTTATAGGAATGTACATTCACTCTTCGTTTTGTTTACTCAGGCCCTGCATTTCAGTTTGTTACAATAATTTAATTTAGAGTCTGACATCTGAAATAATTGCTTTCCCTCCTAGTTTTGTGTCATGCATGGGCTTCATTAGCATCTCCTCAATATCTTCTTGAAAGTCATTATGCAAAATATTGAACTGGGCAGTTCACTCAGAGAGACATGTCACTTGTTTAAGGTTTGAGAGCATCTATTACACTCGGCATGCCTTGTCATTCTGCTGCCACTTCTGACCCTTCCTTCCTCAGTCTCTACTAGAAATTGCTGCTGGATTTCACGCCTTTTCCTGCTGAGCCCAGATATGTTTTCGGAATTCTTCTCCACAGAGGACTGTGGGCAGCCACTGCCAACCGACTGGACTTGGTGTTCCAGGGTGAAACCCATTTTCTTCCAGGCAGACACCAAATCTTTGACTAATGCTTGGGCTATAATGTCTTAACCAGTTGTAAATTCACCTAAGAGAACAATTATACAAAGAGATACTATTTTAGCCACAACATGGTAATCAGAGAATGGGGCAGATGTTTGCTGACATCTAGAAACACCATGGAAGCTGATGGAGAGATCAACTAGAGTAAGACAGACCTGACTGAAAATGCTAGGTCTGCCCGTTACAGGTTGAATGACATCAGAAAGGTCACATGATCTCTCTGAGACTCAGTTTCTTGGAGTGTAAAACAACATTGAGATACCATGCTACACCGGTTGCAATGTCGACGATCAAAAAGATTGGCCATGCCAAGTATTGGTAAGGATGTGGAGGAACGGGAAATTTCATACGCAGCTGCTGATGATGTAAAATGTTCCAAGCACTTTGGCAAAGAGTCTCTCAGCTTCTTAAAATATTAAACATGTGCCTTTTGTATGACCTAGCCATTTTATGCCTAGATATTTGTGCAAGAAAAACGAAAACCTATGTCCACACAGAGACTTGTCCGTTGATTCCATGGGAGCTTTGTGTGCTATGGTCACAAACTGAAAACAGCCCAAAAGTCCATCCACAGGTGAATGGATACTACACGTGTTGTGGTACATCCTCACAGTGAAATCCTACTGAGCAATAAACAGGCCTGAGTCACTGAGACATGCAACAGCACGAGCGAATCTCAATATGCTTATGCTGGTGCCAGGAAAAAGGAGGACAAAGAGGGCGTAAATATTGTGTGTTATACACAATTCCAGACATACAGATTAATCTGTAGGGACAGAAAGCAGATTGCCTCAGGACTGGGATGGGGGGAGGATATGGGGTGGGATCATTTGATACTGATCAAATGATCAAATAATAAATTATATGATACAGAATGTAATATACCAGTGGGCTGACTGTTCTGTTTTATTAACCTACTTGTCTATCTTTATGCCAATACTACACTGTTTTGATTATTATAGATTACTAGATAAGCCTCTTTTTTCACTCACTGATCAAACATTGATTATTTACCTGCTATGTATCAGTCACTGGATTAGTTTAATGCACAATTAATATCTTAAAGTACACATTTTTCTTCTGTTTAGCAAATTAATCATAACAGTAAACTTATTTCAAAATTCGTACTCAATAAATGCATTGATTTTGAAATAAAATGATGGAAAAATTAATCCCTTAACAAGTTATACACCCACTTATCGTGGCATGATGTGGTTTAAATTCATTGCCTAATCTTGCTGACTGCTAAATAAGCCTTAGAATCAGGGAGTGTGACGGGGGAGAATCAGTGAAAGGTCTGAAGTTCAAGCCCTTCTCTAGTTTCACATAAGGCACTTGCATGGTCTCATTCATCATTCGGCATGAACATTCCCTACATTTCTCTCGTTTGATTTTGTTCTTTATTTCAAGGGAAAAAAAGTGCTATGAAGAGCCAAAACCTATCTTTTCTGGTCATGGCAAGTTCACATAAAACCGTTGCACAGGGATGGAATTTTCCGGGCAGACTTCACAAGAGCCGCGTGGCCGGCATGGTGAGCGGTCGGCAGCCCTGGGAACAGGACTGCCCTGGGCTTCAGGAAGGGACGCTGGGAGGATCTGATCTCTGTAAAAACTCAGGTGTTAACACAATTTTTAAAAAATCTCCCTTTGGAAATGTAAGCCTTAGTGGGGATATGAGGGGACTAAATGGTAATGGGAAAAAAAAAATACAATAAGGATTAAATTTTTTAAAAAGCTTTAATAGTTTATATCTTCACTCTATAGCGTATTAAATCAGTTTATACTCTTAAGCAAAATCAGGTAGTGTAAGTTCTCCAGCTTTGTTCTCTTCTAATGTAGCTCTTGGTTATCTTAGGTCTTTGCATTTCCACATGAATTTTAGAATCAGCTTGTCAATTTCTATAAAAAAGAATTCTGCTGGGATTTCAACTGAGGATACATTTACTCAGAATATCAATTTGGAGAGAATTTACAGCTTAAAAATTTTGTGTCTTTTGATCTACGAACACAATATAGTTCTCAGTTTAGTTAATTTATGTATTTATTATTACTTAATTTCTCTTAGTAATGTTTTGTAGTTTTCAGTGTATAGGTCTCGCTCATATTTTTTTAGATTTTCCCTAAGTATTTTATATTTTTGTGGAGTTGGTGTAGTATTGTTCTTTAAATTTCACTTTCTGATCATTCACTGCCAGTTTATATAAATACAGTTGATTTTTGCACATTGATTCTGGGTGCTGCCACTTTGGAAAACATTAATCCTAGTCTCTTTCTCTGTAGTTTCTATGGGATAACTGCATAGATGATCATGCCATCTGCAAATAGAGACAACTGTACTTCATTTCCAATCTGTGGGCCTTCACTCCCCACCTTCCCTTATCGGGAACGTGATCTCCTGCATGATGCCGAGTGGAAGTGGTAAGAGCAGACACCCTTGACTTGGGGAAGCATTTGGTCTTTCACCATTAAATATGATGTGAGATATTTCATACAAACTATTTGTCAAGTCTCCCCTATTCCCAGCTTGTGGAAAGTTCTTTTTTTTTTTAATAAAGAATGGATGTTGGATTTTTGCCAATGATTATTTGAAACTAGGAGATGATATATGGATGTTCTTTATTAGCCTGTGAAGGTAGTGGATCGCACAAATTTTTTGGTTTGTTAAATCAGCCTCATATCCCTGGGATAAATCTATTTGGTCATGATATAGTAACCCTTTTACATAATGTCGGGTTTGATCTGCTAAAGCTTTCTTAAGAATTTCTGCCTCTATGTTTGTGAGGGATATTGGTCTGAGATTTTTTTTTTTTTTTTATATCTTTGTCTGGTTTTTGGTAACAACGTAATGCTGGCCCCATAGAATCATTTGGAAGGCATTCCCTCTTTGGTTTTCTAGAAAAGTTAGATAGAATTGGTATGAGTTTTTCTCTAAATGTTTCCTAGAATTTGCCAGTGAAACCATCTACATTTTTAGTTTTGTTTGACAGAGGGTTTGTAATAGCAAATTTGGTTTGTTTAATAGCTGTAGAGCTATTAAGATGATCTCTTTCTTCCTGAGTGAGCTTCGGTAGTTTTTCTTTTACACGACATAGTCTGTTTTACCTAAGTCATCAAAGTTATCGACATAATAGTCCCTTCTCTTCTTAATAACCATAGAACCCCTAGTGCTATTTCTTCTCTCTTTTTTCCTAATCAGTCTTTCTACTGGTTTATCAATTTTATTGATAATCTTACTGAACCAACTTTTGGTTTCATTGATTTTTCTCTGCAGTGTTTCCTACCCAATTGATTTCTGCTGTGATCCTAACTATTTTCTTTACTCTGCCTGTACTAGCTTTGCTGCTCTCTCCATTTTAGTGGTCTCTAGTTGGAAGCCAAGATCATTGGTTTGAGACCACTTTTCTTTCCTCACGTAGGTATTTACTGCTATGAATTTCCTGCTACCTTTGCGAGACCTCACGGGTTTTGATATATTGTGTTTTCATTTTCACTTAGCCCAAAATTCTTTTAAATTTTCTTTTTGATTTTTTTTCTTCGACTTACGGGTTATTTATAAGTGTGTTACTTAGTTTCCAGCTATTTGGAGATTTTCCAGAGATCTGTTATCAATTTCTAATTTGATTCCATTGTTCTCAAAAATCATACTTTATATATCGCAAATGCTTTTGAAATTATTGAGACTTATTTTATCCTCAGGATATGGTCCATTATAGTGTTTTAAGTGCACTTGAGAAGAACATATATTTTGTTGTCATTGAATGGGGTGTTTTATAATGGACAGTTATTCAGGTTGGTTGATTATGTTGTTTAAGTCTTCTATATCCTTACTGATATTCTGTTTCGCTTTTTCCATCAGTATTGAGAGAGTATTATTGAAATATTCAACTGTAATTGTGGATTTGTCTCTTTCTCCTTGTAGTTTTGCTTCAAGCGTTTGAGAATCCTGTGCTAAGTACATAAACATTTAAGTTTTTTATATTCTCTTGATGAGTTGACCCTTTTGTTAAAAGTAACTTTTTATTCCTAGTAATATTCTTTATTGTGAAGTCCACTGTCTTATGTTAATATAGTCACTCCAGCTTTCTTCACATTACTGTGCACAGTATATATAATTTGACATGATTTTACTTTCAGTCAATTTATATCTTTATACTTAAAGTGAATTCGTATGCAGTATTTCACTGAGTTGTGCTTTTTAAGCTAATCTATCTCTGATTTTAGCTGGGGTGTTTAGACCATTAAATTTGATGTGGTGATTTATATGGTTAGGGTTAAATCTTCTATATTTTTATTTGTTTTCTACTTGTCCTACCTGTCCTTTGTTTCTCTTTTTATTTTTTCTCACTTCTTTTAGGTTATTGAGTATTTTTTGTTCCATTTTATCTCCACTGTTGGTTCATTAGCTATATCTCTTTGTCTTATTATCTTAGTGTCGCTTTAAGGTTTATAGGATACATCTTTAATTTATCACCATCTACTTCATTACCATTACATCACTAAAATGTACACTGTAAGTACCTTCAAACAATATACTCCCATGTCTCTACTTCTGGTCATTATGCTATTATCATACATTTTATTCTATGCAAGTTATAAACTCCACAATACATTGTTATTATTTTTATTTTAAACAGTTGATTATTTTTTATTTAAATAATAGGAAAACATATTTCAGATCTACCCACGTGGTTACCATTCCGAGTCCTCTGCACCCCTTTGGTTGATTCATATTTCCACCTGGTTTTATATCCCTTCTGCTTGAAGGGCTCCCATTAACATTTCTCGTAGTGCGTGTTTACTGATGATGGATTTTTTCAGCTTTTGTGTGTTTGAGGAAGTCTTTATTCCACCTTTGTTCATGAACATATTTTCGCTGTGTGTAAAATGCTAGATTGACATCTTTTTCCCCAGTAATATATAAAGATGTTGCTTCATTGTCCTTTTTTGGTTTGTGTTGTTTCCAGTGAAAAATCTATCACCTTGTGAACATAATTTTTTTCACCCGTTTGGCTGCTTTTAAGATTTTCTCTTAATTACTAGTTTTAGGTAAGTTGATTATTATAGTGCATAAAATTGTGTTCCCCCAAAATAAAATGTTTAAATCCTAATCCCCAATACCTGTCAATATTTGGAAATAGAGTCTTTGCAGATGAACCAAGTTACGATGAAGTCATACTGGATTGGGATGGGCCAGGGAGGCAAAGTGACCAAGGCCCACAAAAATCATCAGTGGCCTCTCATGTAGGTAAGAGCTGGAGGTAGAGATTATCTCCCTCAACAGGCAGTAATTGAAACCATGTAATTTAGTGAGCTCCCTGATGGAACTGGTTTCCTAGGAAACGAGCAGAGAGCAAAGCTTGAGTCTTGGGTTTGGTCCAAGATGGAGTGGCCGGAGGGAGAAAGGCAGTGAGAGAGGCTGTGGTGTGGAAGGCAGGCCTTTAAGGTAAGCATGCCCAGGGCAAGTTCTCAACCTGAGTTTCTCGTTTCTAAAAAGGAGTTAGTACAGCTGCTTTGTTCAGGGAGATCTATGTGGAAGTTTTGTGGAAAGGACAACACTTTTCTGCAAGTGTTTGTTATTGAAGAAACAGGAAAGCTCTAAGTAATGGAAACCAAGATTACAGAAAAGGGGTGGTATTAGAGCCACCGACTGCTAGAAGTAGGAGAGGCCCTTGAGGGTCACTTAATCTGACCTTCACACAGGAAGAAACCAAGGCGTCCAAGACATCAGAGACATTACGATGAAACTGCTATAGAAAGAGTCTGGAAAATGAGGCTTCCAAGACATCAGTTACTAAATCCTGGGAGAGGTTAAGGGGGCCGGCGCGGTGCTGAGTGTCAAAACCTGTACCTGGCACACAGAGTTAAGCGGGGATGGCCGTTTAGTACCTCCCGCATTTGGTTATCAAGAGGGTAGAGTGATAGAACCCTTGGGAAGTCCTTAGTCCTCAGAATTTGCCAACTTGCAAACTTTTCTCAAGACACACTTCAAATGACTGGCCCCTCAATCTCATTTTTAACCCCTGTTGGGGAACCAGCTGATGTGGTTCAACCTATTTTGGCCTTGATCAGGTTCCTTGTTTTATCACCCCAGGCCCGCCTGGTTTCAGGATCATTGGTCTTCTTTATTCCAGCTCAGGGAGTGAATGGAGATTTAGAATTCCATGTGAGTGCACAGGAAAAAAAAAGAGTGACTTAAGGAACAAGATCAGTGTCGAGGCTAGCTCTAACTTTATTAGTAGACTGGTTCTTCACTCCAAGCAGGATCAGTCACAGCCTAATTAATTCCTGTGTGAAGGCACAAGCCCAGGACCCACCTTACCTACTCTGTCCCAGATGGAATTAATGAAACAGGAGTCGAGTCTCTGTTATCTTGAGCTCAAATACCCTCGTTGGCTGGTAATGGAAAGAATCAGGACATAGCTCAAATACAAAGGTAGAAAAAGAAACAGGCTAAAACCCATAGGGATAACTTTCTATTTCTTAATGTCTCCTGCCCCAAATAGCTCTGCTCTCCTCCCCCACTTTGTGTTTATGTGTTAGGTTTCTTTCTCTCACAGCAGACGCCACCAGACTGACAGCCTCTGAAGTAGGTCAGGAGAGTGGTGATGAATTGACACAAGCCCCAGGCTATGTCGTGCCTTCTCCTCACAGCCCTCCAGCTCCTGGGCCTACCTTCTCTGGCCTCTCAGGGGCGGTCTGTGTGTCCCAAGACCACAGGCCTCGGGGAATCCCCGCTCCTGCTCGGGGCCTGTAGACGCGCGAGCCTCCAGCCATCTTAGCTAGAAGGACAGAGTACGGTATATCTTTTCTCTCCTCAGCCCTTTTTGCCTCTCATGAATCCTGAGACCTCTCACCCTACCTCAGCTCTGATGGAATGATGTCAGAGGACAGTTAACGTGTTTTTCACAGCAGCCAGAAAAACACTTCTCTTCCAGTATGTCCACCGCATTGGAGTCTGTTTCAAACGCCAGGCAAGATCTGAGTGAGGGCTCCCCTGTGTGCGGTTCGACAGCCTTGGTGAGTGAGTAAGGAATAGGTGTTAGCACCAGACCAGCCTTGTTTCACATACCAGGAGACGGAGACTGATGGCTTGTCCAGTGTAACCCAGTAAGGGGCAGAATCCAGGGTCAAACTACCACCTAACAATTCCTACTCTAACCCACTTTCTGCTACTTCATTTAAAACTTGCATTACCCATGAGTACCTCTCCTCTTCCTTGCTAATGTCTGTTAAGGCTGTAGGTCCAAATTTTTTCTTTTCCTCAAGATATCCTTTAATGGAATAGCAAAGGCATGTGGCGACTAATATTTGAAAGGAAAAACATTATATTATACTGAAGATTATCCTCAGCAGTGTTGAAGCAAAAACCCTGATGGATAATGTAGACTGAGGTGATGGGGCGGGAGGGGGGCGGCGCAGTCAGGGAATTTTCCTTTCCAATGTATGAAGATAATCTTTCCATTTTCACTTCTGGATAGTGTGCTGTAAGTTACAGTAGACCAGTGCTTTCACTGTTTACGATAGAAAAATTTGACAATTCTTTTTTTTAATCACAGCATAGGAAAGCTATGAGAGTAGTAAGGACAAAATGAACTAAAAATTTCAGCGAATCAACATTGTTATGAAATGAGCTGAAATTGCCCAATTGCTGGCAGGTTTTTTCCCCTCCTCTCTTCTGGGGACGTTTGCTGATGCTGAGTACAGGCTGAGGATCAGACTTGGTTCAGAAAAAGATCATCTATAGGAACAGAGAGAAACCAGTGAAGCTTTCAGTTGTCACGGGTCTGGAGGAGAAACGGGAAACTCAAGAGGCCCAAGTGCACAATGTCGAGAAGAATGAATGGCTGACGAGCTAGACTACCACCTTCTTAGAAGTCAGAGGGAATTATTTTGCAGTCTCCAAGGCTTAGGGAACAATGGTCCACCATAGGAAGGAATCTGCCTACAGATCACCACTCCTCTCCTCGAGCAGGTGCCAGGTTGAAACTTCCTGAGCTGTGAAGCTGGAGGTGGTGATCTGGAACCCCAGATCTCCTACAGGCTTTCAAGGTTGAGAAGTTTGAGACCAGCAAGGCCCTCAAATTGGGACCCTGCAAAAACCATACCCAGAGAATAAGGGAGAGGAAGACTGAGACTGTCTGGGGTTTGAGTGCAGAAGCAGCCACAACGGAGCTCAAGCCCTGACTGGATCGATGTGATCAGCCCTTTAATTTATCACCCAGCAGAGGACAGGGGGTCTTCTCGTGTGGATCCTCTTTTCCTTTTCTTTTTCTAGATACACAGTGTTGAGTTTTTGAATTAATTACATTTAATTAAAATGTAAAAAGTAGAATTACTAACCATACAAACAAGTAAGAAATTATAAGTCCACAATCAAGACATTAACATTACCAATACAGATTTAAAAGAAAGCCAACTATATGCTTCTTACATATATTAACTATAAGAACACAGAAAGGTTGAAAGTAAAATAATAGGAAAGGAGTTATATAAACACTAACCAAAAGAAGGCTGGTGAAGTTATACTAACATCAAAGTAAACTTTAAGGTATGAATAGAGACAGAACCACATAGGATTCAGACTTTAGAGATACCAGATATAGAGCTTTAGATGAACAATAATTAATATGTTAACTAAAATGGAGGTAAGCTGGACAGAATGAATGAAAAGATTCAAAACTTGGTGAAGGAATTAAGAAAAAAAAAAAAAAACACCCTAAAAAATTCATATGCACGAGGTGGTGAACACACAATACAATATACAGATGATATAGTGTAGAATAGTACACTTGAAACCTATAAAATTTATTACCCAATGTCACCCCAATAAATTCAGTTAAAAATTTTTTAAAGAATTGTCATTTATAAAGAATCAATGGGCCTTATAGAACTCATAAAATGCAGTATCTTAAGTTAATAATGAAATGGGTAGTTTCCACAGCACATTAGGCCCAGCAGAACATAGAATTAGTGAACTGGAAGACAAGTCATGTGCCAAGACAAGAAAAAGGAAATCTGCATAACGTTAGAGACGTGAGACACATTTATAGTGTCTATCACATGTGTAATTAGTTTCAGAAGGAGAGGGAAAGAAAAGGATGAGACAAAAATCAATATTCAAAAAGTATTGAATGAGCATTTTCAAAACTTATGAACATCAATCGCCATACTCAGGAAGCTCGGAGAACCTCAAGCAAAAGAAACCCAAAAGTACCACAACTAGTGAACACCAAAGACAGAAAATCTTCAAAGTCGCCAGAAGGGAAAAAAAGACACATTACCTTCAGGGGAGCAACAATAAAAAAGGCAGATGACTTCCCAATGGAAACAATGGAGGCCAGAAATAATGTAATGACATCTCTAAAGGGACAAAGGAAAAATAAGAGACAACCTAGAATCCTGACCCAGTAAAATATCCTTCAGAAATGATGGTAAAATAAAAAGGGTTTGAAGCAAATGAAAACTGAGGGAATTTGCTGCCAACAGGCCTGCATGAAAAGAATAATGAAAGGGAATACTTCTGGCAGCAGGAAAATGATTGTGGATGCAAATATAAAATACAAGATAGAAAGAGTAAATGTGTGGGTAAATATAAATGAATATGTAGTGTTATAAAGCAACAACTATAATGACTTTTGGCATTTAAAATATGTAGAGAGAGAAAATGCGTAACAACAGTGACATGAAAGGTGGAGTTTGGTAAATAAAATTTAAAGATTCTAAGCTTCTGCCAGCATCAGGGAAGTCACTGGACAAGTGTGTTGTCCTTGTGAAAGCAAAGCAAAGACATACCCTAGGTTGTACCATGATCCGGGGCAAAACTCAGGCTGTCTAACTTCACTCTCCTTTGTCCACAGCGGAACTGACGTGTGTCCCTTCTAAATGAATTTGTTGCTGATGAGTATGAGGAAGGCATCATTACTACCTATTTTCATATTGAAAGTCAGAAAGCTGATCAGGTCTTAAAGAAGTTAACTGGCCCAAGGTCACACAGCTTACAAATGACGTGGCCCGAACTAGAACATGAATCCAGGGCTTCTGACTAAATTACACCAAGTTTCCTGAGAGCAAAGCCAGAGCAGGCCATTTCCATGCTCAAGCCACACCGGCTTCTGCAGACTTGAGTTCTGCTTCTCTCATTCTCATTTCTGCAAGTATTTCTTCAAGTAGCAGTCAGCAGCCAATAGTGAGAACTTTGGGGAATAAAACTTTCCGAGACAGCACTGATGGAGGAAGCCAACTGGATTCAAAAGCTGATATGAGACCTCCCAGGCTCAAACCATCTGTTCTGATCCTTCCCTTGTTCTGGCTGGATGGCCATTTGGGAAAAAATCTGTGCTCTGAAATTGTTTAATTCTAGAGGCGCCTGGAATCCACCAGGAAGAAACATTTTATATCCCCCATGGCAGGGCATCAGGAAGGTCTGTGGCTCCTTTGTGTCCCATGATATGGGTGGATCCATGATCTCACTTGCTGCTTAAAAACTCCTCATATTTGGGCTCCCTGGGAAGTCCCTAGGAATGACAACAATCACGGCTCTCAAATTTTGGAGGACAGCACGAATTTAATGTAACTTCTAACAAAAGTTAATCATTAAATGTGTATAGCAGTGTCTGAATTATCTCCTCATAAAAATTTTTATCTTTTAAATTTTTTATCAGTTTTATTAAGGCATGAGTTATATACTATAAAATCTACTCATTGTAAGTGCACAATGTTTTGTTTTGTTTTTAAATTTTAGTAAGTTTATAGTTGTGCAGCCATTACCACAATCCAGATCAGGAACGTTCCTGTCATCCCAGAAGGTTCTTTAGACCCCTTTGCAGTTAGCTGGTCACCACTCCCACCTCAGCCTCTGGCCTAATTTCTGTCTATTGATGTGCCTTTTCTGAGTAGTTCGTGTAAATTGACTTACACGGTAGGCAGAGTTATGTGTCTGGCTTCTTTCACTGGGTATCATGATTTTGACTTTCATCTATGGTGTGCCATGTAGTAGAGGTTCATTCCATTATGTTGCTATGTAGTATCCCATTTCGTGGCTATACCACATTTTGTTTATCCATTTGCCACCAGTTGATGAAAGTCTGGGTTATGTCTAGATTGGGGCTGTAATGAATAATGGTGCAAAGAGCATTCATATACATGTCTTTGAATGAACATAGATTTGCTTTGATCTTGGGTAGATTCTGAGGTGTAGAATTGCTGTGTAGCGTGCTAAGTTTTTGACATTTTAAGAAGGCCAAGCGGTTATGTTAGTACCAGCCACGTAGCAGGAGTCCAGTATCTATACATCTTGCCAGTATTTGTTTTGCCTTTTTTAATTATAGTTCTTCTGATGGGCATATAGTGGTTTTTCACTGTGGATTTAATTCGCATTTCCTAATAACTAATGATGTTGAGTATATTTCCATATGCTTATTTACCATTCATTTGTCTTCTCTAATGAAATGTGTCCTTAAATAATTTGTCAGGTTTTTTTTTCTTTCAAGTCGAGTTGTTTGCCGCCTTATTATTGAGTTGGAGAGATCTCTATCTATTCTTGGTACAACGCTTTTATCAAATATCTGATTTTCAAAATTTAATATCAGCCTATGGCTTGACTTTATTTTGTTGGTGGCGACTTTTGAAGCAAAGCAGTTTTGAACTTTGCTGAAATTCAATTTAGCAATTTTTAGTGGATTATACTTTTGGTATTGTATCTACAAACTTTTGCGTAACCAAGGGTCATGAAGAATTTTTCCTGTGCTGCTTTTAGATGTTTTGTAGGTTCAGCTTTAACATTTAGGTCTTCGGATCATTTTGAGTTAAGGGTCTATGTTAATATTTTTGTTTTGATTTGTACTTATGGCTATTTAGTTGTCCCAGGACCATTTGTTGAAAATATCTTTTGCCTTATTGAATTATCTTAGGATCTTTGTAAAAAAATTAATCATAGATTTCAGAACTCTCAATTCTGTTCTGTTGATCCATATATCTATCCTTGTGCAAATACTACACTGTCTTAATTACTGTAGTTTTATAGTAAGTTTTTAAATTAAGCACTATAAGTCCCCCAACCTTGTTCTCCTATCTCAAAATTGTTTTTGTTATTCTAGGTCCTTTGTATTTCCATAAATATATTTTAGGATCAGCTTATCAATTTCTATCAAAATAACCTGCTGGGATTTTGATAGGGATTACAATGAAGTTGTAGATCAATTTAGGGAGAACAGCTATCTTGATAATTTTGAATCTTCTCTGAAATGTCTTTCTGTGTATTTAAGTCTTCTTTAATTTCCCTCCACAATGCTCTGTGGCTGCAGTCACCCACCAGCACATTTGCAACTGTCACTCTGGTGTTTTGTATATATC
The DNA here is from genome assembly GCA_004026545.1 of Mormoops blainvillei. Lineage (NCBI taxonomy): Eukaryota > Metazoa > Chordata > Mammalia > Chiroptera > Mormoopidae > Mormoops > Mormoops blainvillei. The sequence continues at coordinate 15,113 of PVJD01016577.1, forward strand.
AGTGATTACACTGTCCATTGTCTCAAAACCTGTTGTCCTTCTCAACTGGTGTGTTGGGGTCAGACAAGGGTGAGGATTCACACAAGGTCAGCAGTCCCTGCACTGGCTCTGGCCTGGGCTTCAGCTCTGCCCGCAGCCTGCCGAAGCCCATGGGGCCTGGACGGCAAGGTCAGAGGACAGGGTTTTGCTTCCTTCCATCTCTGTCATTAATCAGGATCGCAACCTTGAAATTGTACAGGAGAGCCTGTCTTTAAATTATCTTTGTGACTATTCAAACACAGCAATTGAGATTTTTTAAATATGGGTCAAGGGAATCTTAGCCTGTGTATTGGAATCTCCCTCGGCAGATGGTTTTGGTCCCACTGCCAAAGACAGGAGTCAAGGCCAGCATGCAGGTAGAAAAGGTACATCAGTCCAGAATATGCCAGGCTTTCTAGTTTAGCTTTGAGGTGGTCAGGAGGACCCTTTCAGAAGAACATTCTGGCCCTGGCTGGTGTGGCTCAGTGGATTGAGTGCTGGCCTGCGAACCGAAAGCTTTCTGGTTCGACTGCCGGTCAGGGCACATGCCTGGGTTGTGGGCCAGGTGCCTGGTTGGGGGCGTGCAAGAGACAACAAATTGACATCTCTCACACCAGTGTTTCTCTCCCTCTTTCTCCCTCCCTTCTCCCCTCTCTAAAAATAAATAAATGAAATCTTTAAAAAAAAAAAAAAAAGAACATCCTGTGTTTTGAACTTGGCTAGAGGCAGATGCACAAGCCTCTTTTGGGAAGGCAGAGATGGAAGAGGCCTCCTTTCCTGTGGCAGAAGGGGCAGTGTTAGCTTCCCTCTTTCTTTATCTTTAGATACAACCAAAGCTGTTTCCGGGCGACCTGTGCCAGTTTGTCCTCTCAGTAGCAGAGAATGAGAGTTCCTATGTCTTCACGTTCTGGCAACACTCAGTGTTACCAATGTTTTTAATGTTTGCACTTCTGGACAGTTACAGTTAGTTCAGTGTGGTTTTAGTTTGTACTTCCCAGAAAATAAATATAAAATATTTTACATATGTTCATTGGCTATTTGAAGGGTTTTTTTTTGGAAGGGCTTGTTCAAGACTTGTGCTCAAGGAGGCCTCTACTCACAAGTAGTCTTTGTTTGTTGGTTAAACAGATCAATTCAAACCTTAGTAGGCTTTATTTCAGTCTTAGGGACCCCATTATTAGCCACCACTGCCCCAAATCCCTGCTGTTCAGACCATCACGATGATTTTGCCAGTCCAGTCACTTACCATAGTTGCCATGTCCATCCTATTTCTAACAGTCAAAGGCCAGAAGGTGGCCTTTCCACGATGATTCTGATTTTTCAGGATTGCATCTCCATTAATCAATGAGACCCATTTCAATCTGAGCATCCAAAAGTGTCCTCCCATTTTTCAGATGACAGCTGCTAGACAGAGTGTCAGATATGCTGGGTTTGGTAAATATGATAAAACTGACTGCTCTAACACAGACTTAAAATTTTAATGGCTTAATACAATAAATTTATTTATTTTTTTTTTGCTCAAGTGACATTCCAATATATACCTCCTTATTTATTGGTTGGTTTCTTCCATATGATCTTCAAATTTTACTTCTCGGTATTTACCCGAGAGAAATGGAAACATATACACAAAAAGGCTTGTTACAAGACCTTTCTTAGTAGTTTTCTTTAAAAGAAAAAAAAAGCCCCAAACTGGAAGGAGTTCAGGTGTCCATCAAGGTGCATGTGGAACCCCACTCCACAGTAAGAAGGTGAGAGCTACCGACACAGGCAACAATGTCGATGAAGCTTAAAAATGTTCAACTAAGGACAACAGGTCTGAAAAAGTACATACTATGTTATCCCACTAATAGCAAGTTCTAGAACAGGCAAGACTAATATACAGTGAAAATGCAAGAACGATGTGGACCCTGGCAGAAGGGAGGGAGTGTGGGTGCAAGCTGGGATTGGTAGGGGAAGGACTTCAGGGGTCTTTCTACGGTGATGGAAATTTTCTATATGTTGATAGGAGTGTGGATTTACACAGCTATAAGCATTTTTTAAAATTTGTCAAACAATATACTTAAGATCAAGCTATTCCTATTTAAATTATACCTCAATTTGAAGAGGAAAAAAACCCTACTCCGGTCTCTCATTTCTTCCTTAGAGGACTGGCAAAAATCACAGCTTGATGACATGCTTGGTGACAGGGGCAAAGCAGCCCGCTTCTCGCACAGATTCCCGTTTCTAGGGGCCCGGCCGAGTGGACTGGCTGTTTCAGCTTCTGTCAGCCCGCAGTCCTGAGGCGAGGTCAAGGGCAGCGACCTCAGTCCGCTGCAGCTTCTGCCTTCTCAACTTGAAGGCCAGGCTGCCGTCGCTGCCTCTTCTTGCTTAACCTTTCTCTGGGACCCTAACCCACCTGCTTGGAGACATATTTCCCTGCTCACCAACAGCCGAAATCCCTGCGGTAACTGCGGCTTTGGCGGAACTTAACTACAGACGAGTTCCCGCCCACCTTCTGCCCCGCCCTCTCTCTGGATTCAAATGGGAGCCCCGCTGCCCTGTTCTGATGCAGCTGATGAAGACCAACGTAGAGAAGCTGTATTTTCATCCTCTCTTTTTTCAGTTTTTCAATTACAATTGACATTTAATATTTTATATTAGGTTCAGGGGCACAGCATTTGTTAGATATTTATGTAATTTATGAAGTGATCCCCCTGATAATTCTAGTACCCACCTAGTGGTGGGATTGCAAATTGGTACGACCCCCATGATAAACAGTACGGAGGTTTCTCAAAAAAATTAAAAATAGAACTACCATGTGGCCCAGCAATTCCACTGCTGGGTATGTATCTAAAATCCAAAACACTAATTCGAAAGTATATATGCACCCCTATGTTTATTGCAACATTATTTACAATGGCCAAGATATGGAAGCAGCCCAAGTGCCCATCAATAGACAAGTAGATAAGGAAGATGTGGTGTACATATACAATGGAATGTTACTCGGCCCTAAAAAAGAATGAAATCTTGCCATTTGCGACAGCATGGATGGCTCTACAGGGTATTATGCTCAGTAAAATAAGCCAGACGAAGAAAGACAAATATCATTCTCTTTTCTTCCCTCTCAGAATGAATATACACAAAAGTTGATTTCTCTTTTTTGTTTTACGTCGTTCACAGCTCAAGGAATGCCACTAAAGTCAAACGCATAGAAAAACGCATCTTTTTAAATACTCTACAACCTTTCCCCCTCTCTTCAAAAATGTGCCGAGGTGCCTGAGAAAAGAATGCCATTTATATAATGTCTTGTCTGGTTGGGAGAATCATGCTCCTGGGTGATTGCATGAAGGATGGAGAGTCCACTGATTCTTCCAGATTGCCCAAAATGCCCCGGGTTAAATCAAACTGAGAGCCGTTTGCTAGAACAGCCTCCCAAGTCTGTGCTTGCTCTTCCTTCGATCCTGGGCTACCCAGTGCATCGCTCATTTCCTGTTTGGCCTCAGGTTGAGTTTCTGATGCTTGCAAGCATTGGTGCCTTGGTCACGGCAGCCCATTCACAGTGCACTTCTTTCCCACCTCATCCCTAGGACATTTCTGCTTCAGTGATTTCCTGATCCTGAATCTTAGCATCATTTTGCATGATCTCTGGGAGCCAAAAGCAGCATTTATGGGGGCTCCGGACAAGGTGGTAGATATGGAAACAAAGTTGAGTGAAGGACAAGGATCTTTCTGGAAACCAAATCGGTAGGTCTTAGGAATAAGCTACAAAGGAATGGAGGGAAGTAGGTATTCTTTTTTATTTCAGGAGCAAAATGAAAATCGAGAGCTGTTCACCCCTTTGGAAGATGAAATAAGCTACGGAAGGATACTTGTTTGTAAGAGAGGGAAAAATAGGCTTTCTGTTTCAGAGATGCCTGGCATGGCCTTCTCCATGAAAGAATGTTCCATCCAAACCTTTGGAGAGGACTCAAGCTGATACTGGTAACTTACCCCAAGCTCCAGGGGGCATAGGTGTTGTTCTTGTCCCCAGGTTCTTTAAGCACCCTTTCAGGCATACGATTATTTCAAGCACAACTAATCATATGAGAATTCCCACTCACAACCTGCAGCCTTCCCTTGACCTTACTCTACAAATTGAGAAGGACACTTGGTTTTGAGGCAGTCGGTGTTTAGTCACAGGGTTAACAGAAGCATCACAAAATAGAGTAACAAGATGGCCCGTGAGGATAGAATCAAACCGTGCCCGGAGTCCGGCTCACTCACGTAGGGCCTCCCTGACAGCGCGGTCTCCCTGTTAATCCACAGCAGATAGTTAGACACCTTGGTGTACACTCCAGGCAGATTCTTCCGGCCACAGCCCACTCCCCAGCTGACAATTCCCAGCTGATACCATTTGTTTTTGTTTTTTTTCTGGCAAATCAGAGGCCCCCCACTGTCACCCTAGGAGAGAAAAGTGGTTTTGGAATGGAAGGGACAGTAACAAGTCACTCCTGTGCCTTAACAGGCGCCCAGCAAAAGGCAAAAAAGCATTTGCGGTGTCTTTTGATGAGCAGACATTTTAAATTTTAATTAGTCTCTCCAACTACGTGACTCTGCCCCCAGACCTGTGGCTGTCAGAAAGGGTGGCCAGCCATTTGCTCAAAAGCAATGATGATGAATGACAATTTGGTCAAAAAAGGAATAGCCATCATCATCCTCACCGAGTCGTGTGCATTCATTCTGATGTACAAAGAAGTGATTTTGTAACCCATTTTGCCTCTAAGCACTTTTCTTTTTTCACAATTCTTCCGATTGTCCCCCTGCCTTTTTACTTCGAAGCCAGCCCATTTTGCTCTTCCTGCCTTGTTCACCATAGCAAAAAGGGGAAAAACAAACACAAAAATCCATTATGCCTCATAATAGGTCATTGGTTTAAATATAGCAGGTATACAAACTGATGCATACATAAAATGCAAAAAGTACACCAATTGTGTCAAAATGTTACATTGCAGCTTAAAACATGAAATTTTAAACAACTTACAAATCTTGAAACATCATGAAGAAGATTGCCAAATAAGCACAGATAAATGAAATAGACATCATTGACTGAAAAACTGAGGCCTACGCCCCACCTTTTCGGGCCCCCAACCCTTTTGGATCACTTTTCAAATTCTGTAAAATACAGTCAATCCAAAAAAGTCTCCCAAATACCTGTAATTATGTAAATAATTAAATTTATGCATAAATACACATGATTGTGTCTAAAAAGAATGTTTCAGGTAGGGTATGGTAACACTGTAGCAATGGTGAGTAAACAAAACAAGCTGGAGTTGGAGCCCCATTTCCACTGCTGCCCTAAAGATCGCTCTGACCCCAGGAGTCAGCGTGACTTCGTTAGCATCCTGGGTCTGTAATTTACCTTG
>PVJD01016578.1:9616-20609 GCA_004026545.1 Mormoops blainvillei
GGGGGGGGGGATGGAGGGTATGGGGGGAAGGGATTTCACATAAGCACTTTTGAACTAACTCGAAATAAACACAACACAGTAGTAATCAAATTATAAAAAATAGTATAAAAGCCATATTGCTCGTGGCATAAGGCTGTAAGTTTTCCTTTTAGGATACACTGGGTTCTGAGAGCATTTTATGTGTCACAAATAAACAAAAATACCTCTGGTACATAGTAGGAGTCTGCTTGCCCCAGAACATAATATTAATCCAAGTTAAAGAGGGCACAATGAAGGTGGGCCCCCAAAAAAGTATTTGTTCATCCGTCAAAGCAGATTAATAACCCAGATTCCCTAAAAAAACAACCAAGATGAACACTGAGCAATTGAAGACATGCCCCCCACGCACGCAGCCCCCACACATACTCAGAAGCAAGCCATCCAAAGTGGACTGCTGAAAAAGAAAACTAAAGTTGCACTCTTTGCTCCCCCGGCCTTTTTTGTGAAAACTGCCCATCAGTAAGCGGAGATTGCACTAATTACTGTGACAATTCTGCATCGTGTTAAAACAACTTTTGTGCCAGGGACAGGTTCCTCTGCGAGTTTGGAATTCTTGGCTGGAGAGCAGCTCTTGTCTGGGGTGGGGGGAGGCGGTTCTCCTTCTAAGTGGAGAAGGTAACGCTAACAACGTGTCCCCCTTCTCAGCGGGTTTGATTCTCCTCTTTTGCCTGATTCAGAGCTTACTGGAAACTTGTCCAGGCTTTGCTTCCCACAGACCCTGCAGAGCCCTAGGCAATCTGTACTCAGGGTAACCACAGGAATCTTATATTGTCAATTAAAATTGAATGGACACCTGATAACTAAGTATAGGTCGTGGAAACAAAATTTCATATAATCACAGCCTTATGAATGCATTAATGAAACTGTGGCTAATCCAAATTCAATTTTCACTTGTCGGGTTCCATTCTTAATCCCTGCGTTCATCACCACCCAAACACCACCACGACCCAGAGAGAAAGCTGCAATTAAACACTAAATACGCAGCTGCAAAGTCCTGAAGACTCTAGCAGGACAAAGTTAATTTAACCTTCACACACGCCATCCTAACACCCCCAAGCAATGTCACTTCCCTCCTCAGGTGTCCAGCCACACAGAATAACCTCGACCAGCTCATAAATACCCACAGCACAGGCTCCAATCAGCCTCCACTCCCAGCCACTAACCACTGCGTTGGAGGGATTCCGAGCTCAACTTCCCCCAGCCACAACGACAAAGCCTTAACTATTTTCTTGTTTCTTCCAGCCCCTCTTTCCCAAATACGCCTTTCTAAAACATATTTTAAACTGCTTTTTCCTTCCCCGTAAAACACAGAGATGCTTGTTCATTATGGTCTAGCTTTTTAAGACAAAGATAAAACACAAGGATGCTGTAAAAACTTGGCATTCTAAACTGGAACAAGAGAGGAGATGGTTGGTCCTTTGCTTTTTGGAAGAGATGGGGAGGCTGAGAGACCCAGGACTAGACATAGGGCTATCCAAGGCTCGCTTATCTGAGTTTAAGAACCAGGTTCCCACAACCCTCAACTCTTGGGACCACCCTGCTGTTGGTCGCCTGCAGCACCCACATCACTCACCTCCTCATCCAGCAACTGTGGCTGTTATACCCTGGCCATGCAACAGGCAGGCCCTCAACATGGCACCTCCCTCCCAGGGGTGTTACCCAATGAGAACTCCAAGGTACTTTCCATTTAATTCCTTCCAGTGAAACTTCAACAAAATAAACCTTCCCTTCCAGTGTGTTTGTTTACAGTGGCCAAGCCCACCCACCCATTCTAACACCTGAAGGTGGCCCAACCCTCCCTTGTCCAGAGGAAGCACAGGGAAGGCATAGCTGTGCTCAACACAGGTGTGCACAACTCTCCAGCAACAGGGAAACCCACCTGTTATGGCTGACTGCTTCCCTTATTATCAGCATATCTTGATTTCTCATTGTAGTTCTAATCACTACTGCTGGCCAGAGGTATCTCAGACACAAGACACCAGAGATTTCCAGAGATGGGAAGACAGGGAATGGGCTTTTACAACCAGAGATCTCATCCTCAATGGCAACTAAAAAAACTGAAACCCTACGTTGGTCTTTCCAGCTCTAAGTAAACTTCCAGTGTGATGAAAATTAATTTTTGATGCCTGTTCATTCCACTAAATTGGGAAGGGACGGGGTATTTGCTTTATTTTCAGCTTAATGAATCACTTGACTTTTTTAATAACAATAATTTTTTAAAAACCAGGTTCATTTCCTACAAGGTTTTGATTTCTTGGTCCACCTTCCTTCCTTTTTACCCCGTAGCCACCATTATGACCCTCTTGAAGTTTGATTTCCATGCCATTAGCTTAAAACACAGAACGCTTTTTTAAAAAAAGAACACCTAAGACTTTTTCTTCCATCATCAGTCATTTTTAGGACAGGAACAGCACTCCTATGTTAGGAGCCTTTTCCTTTTAATGGGAAATAAACTTCTGACCAGGAAATAAACTTGGGCCACTGCCCACCCCTTTTCAAAAGTGTCAAGGGGGCCTCTGACTTCCCCTGCAAAGGCAAAACCAGCACTGACTGGCAGGTACGTGGGCTTATGCATTCCTGCGAAGATCTAGACACCGGAACACTTAGACCACCCTAAAACAACATCTTAAACAAAGGCCATCTCTTCCCACTTCCCTGCATCCTCCAGAAATCCTGATGCAACAACACGCATGCCTTTAGACACGAGAACAACCTCTCCCACTGTCTCCCTGTTCCATCAAATGTCTATTTATCCTCATTAATTTCTTTCTTTTCTTTTTCCTCAACCTGAAACCATCAGCTATGAGTCAGAGAGGATCATTAACTTTTACAGCTTCCATACACATCCACCTACTCACATTGGGGGAAAGAAGTATTGACTTGCAACATTGCCCGAGACCAAAATCCTGTAAGAAGAAAAAGAGGGGAAAAAATTGCTTCAAGAAAGTTACATCTCTAAGTCTATGGGGGGATGCTACACATTCATTGTTTTTCCACTTTGTGCTGCAATCTCTTGCAAAATAGAAAAGAAAGAAATATTGAAGTTGAACTTGGTGATGGTGATCGGCATTTCTGGGTTGATTTTTTTGGAGAAAAACTAGATGATTTTCTTTAAACGTTAAAACAAAGTTCTTAAACTGCTTGGGGTGGCGGGTGGTAGGGGGGAGGGTTATAAAGGCTTTCCTGCTCCTGAACAATACATTTCTAGCATATACAAAAGCACGCAGGCTCTAGTGCTGAGACACATTCCTAACACAGCATTTTCATTAAAAGTTGCTACACTAACACTCTTAAAATGATGCCCCCATCATTACTCCACTTAGCAGTCACAATGCTGCAACTCATAACGAATTAATTTGCATTAATGTGGGTTTCATGTGTCCTTCCCTGGGTATGCCATTGTGATTCTGGCTTAATAAAACTGACACGACAGTAACACAGTGCCTTTTATTTCACTTTCTAAAACAAACCAACCCACCCCAAGACCCACACAAATCCTCTCGATTTTTAAAGCATTTTACTAATATATTTAGTACATCATAATTGGCCCAGCACGCTGGATCCTAGTTATCTTCTCAGTAAATATTTATAGCATCACTCTTTCCCATTCATTCTGCATTTTCTTAGAGAATCTCACTGTCGCCTACATCTGCAATTCATTGACTTTACAATTTACCACATGTTGGGATGGGAGAGGTCTTAGCTCCATTTGAATCACTACACAAATATGCAAGTGATTTATCGGTTTCAAACTGAAGACTGCAAGAGAAGGGCTCCACTTTTCCTGAACATCACTTCTCCTGGCAGACCGTGAACAATTACAGTTCGTACTAATTAAGCTCTGTAAATGTGCTGTGCCCTGCTAATGCCTACCAGGCCTCAAATTTATTTTCATGATGCCAAACTTTAGTGAGCAGTTTTAACTCCTTCAGAGCTGCTCCCACTAATAACAGCCATTCCTTCCCCCTTTAGGCTGAACCGTTTGGGGCTACTTCACGACCAAAAAAAAAAAAAAAAAAAGAATAAAATATAACAGGCTGAATTACCAGCCTGAAATCAGATGTGCCTAAGGAAGGAAAAGCTATCCTGGGAAAACCGAAGAACACCAGGGCTGATAACCCGTTCAAAGATCCCACAGCCCCATCTTTGTAATGAGCTGTTAAGGGATTCATATCTGTCCCGAAGGGCTAGTAAGTTTCTGCATTCCATTGATTAGAAAATAAAACCTTTCAGCCTCGGTCTTTAAGTTTCGGTTGGATGGAGAGAAGTATCCCGCCAGAAATGATGGAGCCATCAGCAACCCCCCCCCACCTCAAGTTTCCCACACACCTCGGAACCCCGCGCCCCTTTACCATGTGGTCAGTTTATAACACACAGAACAGCGCACTTTAAAAAACTAAATTAAAATCAGCCAAATAATTGGCCTTTGAGACCTCATGGGGGGCTCGACCACAAATCCCCCACCCCCAGATCGTCACACAATAACGGATAGGAAACATATCTGTTGCCAGATCCTCACTTTGGGTGAGGAGTGGATTGGAACCAGGCTCTGCTGAGCAAAGCAATAACACAGTTTTTAACAGCACCGCCCCCCCACCATGGTCCTCCCACCTCTCATAGGAAACTTCCAGTCCCTCATTTCAATCAAAACAGTGCCCAAACCGGAATCTGTGTCCCATCTTCTTATACTTTCCTAATTCTAGTCCGGCATCCTGCCTCCCCGGCGACACTTCTATGCTGCCACCCCCCAGACACCAGTGCACTTTTCCCAAATGAGTGGCCTTCCCATCCCCAACATAAACCCGGGTTGTTCCTTCTCATCTATTAATTTCTTTTAATCGACTCTTCTCACCCACTTTCTTTTTTAACCCTCCCGTTAACTAGTGCACTATGCAACGTGTGTATTTTCCCTTCCAGCTCAGTGGAACATCATATAAATTACAGAGCAGTCTCCCCTATCGGGTTTCTCTAAGTATTCTGGGAAATATGCACAATATAGGCAACACAGTCTTTAAAAAAAAAAAAAAAGGAAGAAAGGAAAAAGGGAGCAACCAGAAGGAAAAAGATGCAAACACCTAGAGCAACTTTGCTTTTGAGAAAGGCATTTGTGCAGAGCCCCCCACTGAATTTCCATCCCTGAAAGTGCTCTTTATAAATGTGTATAACAATAGCCTAGAGGAAAAGTGCAAGTCAGCTGCCAAGGAGGGGGTGTCTGTCTCAGTCAGCTCAGATTGCAGAGGTGGGGGTCAGAGGAGGGGGGAGGGCAGCATTTGCGATGGGCTTCCCCCCAACCCCCCCATCTCATTGCTTATAATTAGTGAGAGAAATTTGAGCTACTGCCAATGTCTGCGGACCTTGAATATTATAAGGCCAACGTGGCGTCAAATATCTTAACATTCATAAGTGTTATGGGCTGTAAATAAAGCCTGTGGATTTATGACCCAGTGGCGCTTGCCAGCAAAGGACTGGGGCACATTTCTTTCAGCAGACCTGTCGAGGTGCAAGTTTGCCTTTGGTTGTAAAATTAACCATTTCCTTCACAAATGTGCTCAATTATAAGTCAGAGTTGAAGATTTACTTACACGGTTGCCAATATTCACTCCCAGAAGAAACTCAGACGCCCCCATCACACCCCCCTACAAAAATAAAAGCCTCCAGAATCTGACTGACCCCTCCTTTTCAAAACTTCTGTACTGTGTCACCTCCAAACAGTTATAAATGCGGTTAAAGATATTATCTAATTCCACTTACCAAGACTAAAAAGCTTACAACCTACTTCCTTGGAAAGTGCTTATTTATTTGGCAAGTCCATGGTTTAAAAAAAAAAAAAAAAGAGAGTGAGTAAATCACTCCTTGCCTGAAGTCTCGTCCCTTCCCCCAATATAATGTCATCTACTTCCTGTGCAAGAGAGAGCCTTTGCTAAATCCAGGTTGTCTCATACTTAACTGCCAATAAACCAACTTCCACATAACTTCCAGACAGCTGGAGAAAAGGTCCTCGGGAGTTTTAGTCATGGTCCAGAAACACGCGTCCGTACAAAAATTTGCAGCTGTCCTTTCTCTCCAGTGCATTTTTAATGTGATTCGGGGGCCCCTGTTGTGAAGCCTCTGACAAAATGTGAAATCCTCTTAGATGCCTCCTAGTTGACCCACTGTGCTTGTGTGCGAGAAGGGGCACCAAGATTTCCCAACCAAGAGTAGGCACTTTCTGCAGGCGCACAGGCACCTCGTGGGATGGAAAGGGGCATGCGAAACCCAGAAAGACTTCTACTGCAATGTTTAAAAGCACAGCCTCCAGTACAACTATTAAAAATGCGAGTTTTCTAAAGCAAATATTTTTGCGCTGTTCCCAGAACAGCCTTCTTGATCTGCCAACCCCCCCGGACACCTTCCTGTAACTTTTTCACAGCTTGCTAAGAAACAGAAAGCTGACCAGGTTCCAGCAGGGACTCCGAATGAAATCCATTATCAGTAAAATTCAAATCAACGTGCAAAACTCCTCAGCAAGAACGGGGGTTGTCTTCCTCTAAATCTTTCCTCAGTCAGATAGGGGGCATCAGTGAAAGCTACTTCCGTTTAGCCGTCAAAAGTTTCCAAAAACACTTCTTCCAGAGAAGCACTTTAGGCTCCCAACTGCTTAATAGTTTGTTTCTGGCATTTCAGAAAGCTTTAAATTCAACAAACGGCAAAGCGCTGGCATATTAAATTTATAATCATTAAAATATGACTTACTGGGTGAGTGTTGAACCCATAATCCATACTGCAGACATTAAACCCCAACCTATAAAGATTAGCACTGAATTAATGCTGTGGCGGTCAGATTGAAATCTAAACATGTTCGCCATAAATATTTCGGAAGGAGATGAAAAACAATTAGCATAAATACCAAAGAAGGGCAAGAACACCTGTTCTTTTTCAGGGTGATAAGCATTTTATTGTTCTCTATTTAAAATGTAATGACCTGTGTAATTACAGTAATATTACATTGTTATGTAGGGGCTTGGAATGTCACACTTTGAAAAGTGTTGTCAAAACAATTGGGGGTGAGGGTGGGGGGTGGGAGGACAACAGGGAAGGACCACCATTAACCCTTCACACTCCGAGGTCTAGCTCTTTTGTATTAGAAAGGATTATGTTGTTTGAGTGAGAAGAAAACATCCATTTTCACAAGGCAGAAAGAGAAGTTGCCTGGCTAAATAGAACCCCAGTGGATAGGCCCCTCTCGGTTGCCTTTAAATGCTGGATTCCAAGTTCAAAAATGAATTCAAGATGCTGCTTATTTATTTGTTCAAACTAGTAGCAAATAGCTCAGTTGAAAAGCAAACAACGTTGGAGGAAAAGATGCAAGAACTCTTAACAATCAAGTCCTGAAAAAGACAAACCTAACTAGAATTTCCACCACACCATATTCCCATTTCTGTTTTGGCAGGAGGGGAGAAGAAACGCAACATTACTTTTTCCCATCAACTTTAACATGGTAACAGTATTCTTATCTTTAACATACAAATGTTACCACAATTCTAATATTTGCAGTTCTATCACTTCCCATCTACTTAACTAGACCTCTCTCCTTAATGCGTTTTTGTATTCAAATCTGTCTTTTTAAAAGCCGTTCCTATTACTGTATCAAAGACTAAATTAATGTTATGCAGAAATCTTTGTCATTTTAAAATAAAAGTATTACTATCAAGCTTTATGGCGTCTTCGGCAATTAAAGCATTATTCTTGAGATAATGTATTATTCATCATAAGCCGATTTAATGATACTCCTTAATTTTTTACATTCTTAAATAGAAAAGCAGAAATCAGGGATCGGAAGAGTTGGCTTTTAAAACGATGAAGCTGCTTACAGGTACACTCATAAGTAACAGAAAATGTAGCAAAAACACCACCAACAAGGAGGGTCGGGATATGAATTAAGCATACAGCTAATTTGTCTTTACACCTTGCCCTCCAAAACACCCTCTATGAAGCACTAAGAATTTCAGATAGGCATAAAAAGACCGCTGTCTTGCCTATAGATTCCTCCGGCAGCTGTATCAAATCTGGAATTGCAAGCTGGCCCCTCTGATCCAAGACGTCAGGAGTGACACACAACAGCCTCTCCTCCTCATTTCCATTGCTCTGCTGACCGGCCTAAATAAATAACTTTAATTTTGGAGCACATAATCTAACCCAGGTAACAGGATGGCGGAAGGGGCAGGACACACAAAGATGTCACTTGGTGTTTGACATGCAAATACTGAAAACTGCCTACTGAGTTCAGAAATGTCTTTTCAGACCCTATCTGATGTCACAGCACAAGGCCACCCGCTAGGTCCACAATTAAAATAACTAGACTCCGTCTATTCCTATAATGCCCACAAAGGGCGCCTTCCTTTTCGCACTGGGAAATCATTTATTTGCCTCTAACAATTTCCCTGTTTCCTAATTACAGCACAACACAACAGCTCAAGTTTTCGGAGATAGTATGGCGAGACTGCCAGCGGTCACAGACGGGGAGTTTGCAAAGAGTCAAGAAAGCCAGCAAGCCCGCCATCCAAGCTCAACATTCAGATGGCCTTTCAGATGGCCAAGTGGATTTTAAAATAATACCATCGCAGGGGGAGGGGAGGAGGGTAAGAAATTCTCATGGTTACTTTGGAATGTTGCTTGGTCGGGTTGGTGAGTACACAAACCATCCGATTCTGAGCTGAAAGCTCCCGGTTTAAGATGCCCTCAAGCTCGCAAGAAAAATACAACATAGCCGTGGCCGGGTGTGCTTTCCCCCTACACCCCGGCCCCTGCAGCCAGAAAGAGCTGGCCCTGCAGGAAGAGGTCGGGCTGAAACGTTCTCCCAGCTTCCCAAGCATGCAGAAGCCTCAGCGAAGGGGAGGAGGAATAATTATTTCTCTTTCCTAACCATAAAAAATGACCGGTCTAGCATGCCCTTGCCATTTTTGCCCGGACCCAAAGAACAGGTCAAACCTGATAGTTAATATTTTAATGCTTAAAAACACTTGTAGATCCGATCGACTCCTGTCCGGCAAGCCCTCGGCCATTAGCCCTGAATCAACGGCTGCTGAACAGTGGGTGCATTATTTCAAATGGCTATCTCCAATTACCGAAAAAGAAAAAACAAAAGTAGTGTGTGTGTAAATAAGAGGTTAGGGGGACCAAACCAGAGAAGGTGCAACTGACAACTCCGGGAAACCGGGCACAAACGGCTGGGGACTGCGCCTAGAGATTCTCAATCCAGGCTCTTTTTTTTTGAGGGTGGGGGGAGGGGGTTCAGGGCAAGGGCAGGGGGCAGAGGCCGCCCGGAAAAGGGATGAGCCATATTAACAAATGTCAGTGGTGGGTGCGGGGTGCAGGACGCAGGCTAAGAGAAGCGGCCCAGGAGCCTGGCACCCCGTGCCACCGTGGGGCCCCCGAAGTTGGAAGGCCCACGATCAGCAGCCTACTCCCTTAAGGAGAGGCGCCTTTGGCCTCCTCTGTACCCCCTCGGGCGGCACACCCTGGTGCCTGCCTCCCCTCCCCCAGGGCCCACTAAGCTGGCGCGCGCAGACCCCGCTCGAAGCCCGAAGGCACCAAAATTCCCTAGAAATACATCAAGTCTGCTCGGAGGAGGCCGTGCCGGCTGCCCACAAACCCAGAGCTCCGGCCACAGGGGCCTCCCCACCCCGCGCGGCCGGGAGAGTCTGCAGCCAACGCGCGGGGCAGCCGAGCCAGCCAAGGCGCCCAAGGCGCTCACGGCCCTGCGGGGTGGCCAAAGGAGAGGAAGCCCAGAGGCCCCAAGTTTGCAGTGGGACCAGTCTGGCAAGCATGACCTTCCAGGGCAAAGGGGGAGCAGGGCTACGAGCCGGCGATCAGCACTAGAAAGGTAAATAAATAACCGGCCGAAAGAGAAAGCCGAGGCGCTTCTCCAGGGCCCCGGGCTCCGCGCGCTCGCTCGCTAGTTTTCAAGTCCAACGCCTGGAGGAAAATTCACTCTCTACCCCGCGCGTCGTGCGCAGCCCAGTCACTGAGTCCCCGGCAGCGGCAGCCAAGGGGTTAACCGGGGAAAGCCCAAGACGCCACAGAAGAGGGAAGGAAGGGAAAGAGAGAGAGAAAAGAAAGAGCCACACAGTCATCTTCCCAGGGTGAAGAAACAAACAACACCACCAAAGGGGGAGGGGACAATCAAAGCGCAAAAAAAAGTTCTGATTTCTTTCCCCCCCCAACAAAGCCCTGCATGGAAAGCAAGGTCTCCCCAACATCACGAGGCAGCAAACTGAAAGCAAGAACATGGCGAAGTGCAAACAAATCCAGTCCACAAAAGGCAGAAAAGTTTGGAGAGTTTCGGGCGGCCTGGGCCACGAGCGGGGGAGGGGAGGCAGGGAGGGGAGGAGGCGGGGAGGGGGAGGGAGAGGGGGGGGAAGGAGGGGGCAGGGCAGGGGCCGCATGCGGGGCCGGGCTGGCGGGTAGCGGGCGGGGGCCGGGCGCGGAGACACTTACGGTTCGGGCGGTGGGCGAGAGAGATCCGTTGGGGAGGTAGGGGCTCGTCAGGTCGGGGATCATGATGAAGGGGTAGCCGGGATACGGTGGCCCCTTAAAGAGCCCTCCATCTTGCCTCTTGGCCGCTAACATGGCGGGGCGGCGAGGGGACGGCGGCGGCCGCGCGGAGCGGGAGAGAGCGAGGAGAAACTTTTTAGAAAGTGGCCCAAGTGTCCGGGCGCCCCGGCCGGGCCGGCGCAAGGCCGGGCCGAGCGGGGCGCGGGGCCCGGGCGCGCGGGGCGGCGGGCCCGGGGGGCAGCTCCGGACGGCTGCGGGGCACGCGGGGCGTACTCACCTTCTTCCAAACTTTCCCGGGATTTATCTCGGAAACTTTCGGAGCGAGGCGGAGGCCGTCTTTCCGCCTTCCCGGAGGGGTGGAGGTGGGGAGGGCGAGGGGCAAACGCCACGCAGGGGTGGGGAGAAGGGGGGAGAAAAAGAA
>PVJD01016579.1:0-20508 GCA_004026545.1 Mormoops blainvillei
GAGGAAATCCAGGGCCAATGTGGTATTCACCTCACATGCTTCCTTTCTGTCAAGCATCACGCTCTGGTACTGCCTATTGTCCAATGCCTGAAAACAGTCTCCTCATTTGTTTTGTCTAGTTTTATAGTTGTTTGTAGAGTTGATGTTGGGAATCTGGTATCAGTTTCTCGACTTGGATACAATCAAAATCCCTTCCCTCTTCAGTCAGAGAATTTTATTTGGGTGCACAGCTGCCTAGGGAACTGGCCAATGGAACATGTGCAGAAGCAAAGGAGGACACTTCTACTTTTCTCTGTCTTTTTTTCCTGCTGGCTGGAATCTTACAGCTGCGCTCACTAGTTGTCCACCCAAATCTACTCTGCATAACCAGCACAATTAAGGCAGAGATCTATTCATGAAGAAAAGGGAAGAGAGAAGAGGGAAGAAAGACTATATGAAGAAAAAGTGGCCAAAGTTTCTCAAAGTTTACTGGAAATACCAACCTACAAATTTATGAAGTTCAGTGAACCCCAAGCAGGAGGACAGAAAAGAAAATCACACCCAAGCCCATCATAGTCTAACTGCTGAAAACCAAATACAAAGAGAGAAAGTCTTAAAAGTAGCCCAATAAAAGACACCATATATATACAGGAGAACAATGATATGAACAATGGCCAACTCTTCATAAAAACTGAGGGAGGCCCGAAGGTAATGTAATAACATCTTAAAATTGCTGGAAATAAAGGCTGACGATCCGTAATTTTATATTCTGTGAATATACCCTCAAAAGTGAGGGTAAATTAAAGTCATTTTAAAATAAATGATAGCTGAGAGGATTCATTGCCTGCAAAACTGTAGTATGAAAAAGTTAAACTAGATAGAAACCCATTTAGATAACTCTACGCACAAAACTGCTCATACTTTTCAAGTGCACAGAGAATGTTCAACGGAATAGACCATATGGTGGGGCATAAGGTAAGTCTCTCAATACATTTCAGGAGACTGAAATCTTAGAGTATGTTCTCTGACTACAACGAAATTAAATTGGAGACCAATAATAATAAAATAGGTAGAAAAATCCCCAAATATTTGGAAATTAAATAAGGCAGTACTTCTAATTCAATTATGGGTCAAAGAAGAAATCAGAAATTTTAAAATATTTAAAATTAACCCTGACAGGTGTGGCTCTGTTGGTGGGGCATTGTCCCTTAAATCAGAAGGTCACTAACTTGATTTCCGATCAAGGCACATGCCTGGGTTGCAGGTTCCTCCTGATCAGGCATGTGCAAGAGGCAATGAATTGATGTTTCTCTTTCTCTCTTTCTCCCTCCATCCCCCTCTCTCTAAAAATAAATAAATAAAATATTTTTAAAAATATTTAATATTATATAATAAAGAAAATATGACACAGCGAAATTTGTGAGATATGAGCAGCACTTAGAGGGAAGTTTACAAGTTTAAATGCTTACATTAGAAAAGTAACAAGGATTTAAAATCAATGATTGAAGTTTCCAGCTTCAAAAACAAGCCAAAGAGCTGATATGTACAACCCGTAGACATGAACTAAGAGGGGTGGGAAAGGATGGGATGGGGTGCAGGGTGGAGGGGATAAAGGGGAGAAAAAAATGGAACAACTGTAATAGCATAATCAATAAAATATACCAAAAATAAATAAATAAAAATATGGAAGTTGTGTTAAAAAATAAAATAAAATATAAAAAGAGACAAGAAATATGTGAGTAAATTGTACTCAAAGTAAGTAGAGGAAGGAAATAATAAAAAATAAGGGCAAAGATCAATGACAGAGACAACACAGTCCACCCATAAAGAAAATGAGCAGAGGGGGAGAGGGGCTGCTGGGCGGGCAGGTTCAGGCTCCTGCGCAGCCTCTGCCAGGAGTTTGATGGATGTGAACAGCCGCATCGCCCAGGAGATGCGCGCACACAATTTGGAGAATGTGGCTGCCAGAAACAAGCCAGGAGATTAGAAGTGACATTTGTAGATTTTGATGGGGTCCTCTATCATATTTCAAATCCCAATGGAGATAAAACATAAGTGAGGGTCAGTATTTCTTTGAAATTCTACAAGGAACTTCAGTCACATGGTGCTGATGAGTTACTAAAGAGTGTATGCGACTTTCTTGGTAAATCCAGAATCAGTATGCAGTGTTTCTTTGCTGTATAAGGCCTTGAAAGTCTGCCCACATCCAAGGATTCCATTGTGCATCAGGCTGGCATGTTGAAATGAACTGTTTTGACTTTGTGTTTGAGAAATACTTTCAGTTCCAAGAAGAGGGCAAGGAAGGAGAGTACAGGGCAGTTATCCATTATAAGGATGATGAGACTACATGTGCTAAGTCTAAAAAGGGCAGTAAAAGTAGTCTTCAGCACAGTGTTTAAGGATGGCAAGGTGGTCATTGGAAAGTGTTCATGCAGGAGTTCAAAGAAGGAAGCAGAACCAGCCCCACTCCCCTGCAGGCCCCCTTTAGCCAAAGGGAACATCCTTTGGAGCTGAAAGACACTGATGCTGCTGTGGGTGACAACACTGGCTATATTACCTTAGTGCTGTTCCCTCACCTCGCCAATGCCAGTGCTCCTGATAAAGCCATCCACCTGACCCACACGTTCCGGGAGTACCTGCACTACCACATCAAGTGCTCTAAGGCCTGTATTCACACAGATGTACAGGCAAAAACATCCCACTTCCTCAAGGTGCTGAACTGTGTATGCCCAGATGCCAAGAAGAAAGAAATGAGAACAATCACGGTGAAGATATTTTCATCCCGCTAACTCTTGGGAACAGGAAGAGGAAGCGGCTGGCAAGTGGAGGCTGGAACACTTGCTACTGGATAATCATAGCGTTTAATGTTGCGCCTCTTCAGGTTCTTAAGGGAGTCTCCACTTTGGTCCATTTTGCACACTTTTGGAAAATAATCTTCAGAAATGAGCTGCGCTTGCAAGGATTTCATCTAATGAACAAACTGAACTAACAAGCAAAATAGAGATAGACTCATAGTGGAGAGCAGGCTGACAGCTTGGCAGGGGGACAGGGGCAGTGGTTAGGGGGTGGAGGGGTGGGACAACAAGGAAAAAGGACTGGTAGACATGGACAGCAATGTGGTGATTGCAGTGGGGGAAGGAAGTATAAGAGGAATAAGTGATATCGGAAAAAATCCAATGAAATAAATAAATAGAAAAATCCAGTTGATCAACTTAATTCCTTTTCTTTATCTTCCCTCCTTCATTCTCCTTCCCTTCCACCCTCCTTCCAAGCTTTTTTGCTCTGCAATAGTTACTGGTAACAAGTTACCTGATAACACAGGCTTAACTTGTTTTCTCCTAAGTATTTGAGTTCAAAACTCTTGTATCTAAAATATGGTTGGGGTCATCAATAAAGAAAATCTTTTTATCTAAAAAAAAGAAAGAAAATAAAAGAAACAGAACTGAAAGCTGTTTCTGTGCAAAGATTAATAAAATTGATAAACCTTTTATGACATTGGTCAAGAAAGAAAAGGAAAGAGGCAGAGAAAACACAAATTACCAATATCTAAAGCAAAAGATGGAAGTAAATAGGGATTCTTAGACCTTGAAAAAATTTAAAAGAGCTATTATAAATAATTTTATGCCAATAAATTTTATTTTTATTTTATCTTTATTTTTTTATTATATTTTATTGATTATGCTGTTACAGTTGTCCTGATTTTTCCCTCTTTGCCCCCCTTCACCCAGCACCCCCCACCAATCCTCAGGCAATGTCCCCACCATTGTTCATGTCCATGAGTCATGCATATAAGTTCTTTGGCTACTCCATTTCCTATACTGTACTTTACATCCTCATGGCTATTCTGTAACTACCTATTTGTACTTCTGAATCCCCTCACCTCTTCACCCATTCTCTCACAAATCCCTCCCATCTAGTAACCATCAAAACACTCTCCATATATATGATTCTGTCTCTGTTCTTCTTGTTTGCTTAGTTTGATTTTTAGATTCAATTGTTGATAGATATGCACTTATTGATATTTTATTGTTCATAGTTTTGACTTTTTTTCCTTAAGAAAGCCCCTTTAACATTTCATATAATAATGGCTTGTTGATGATGAGCTCCTTTAGGGTTTTAGTTGTTTTGTTTTGTTTCTTGGTCTGGGAAGCTGTTTATCTACCCTTCGAGTCCAATCGATAGCTTTGCTGGGTAGAGCAATCTTGGCTATAGGTCTCTGCTTTCATTACTTTGAATATTTCTTGCCAAACCCTTCTGGTCTGCAAAGTTCTTTTGAGAAATCAACTGACAGTCTGATAGGTACTTCCCTGTAGGTAACTAATTTCTTTTCTCTTGATGCTTTTAAGATTCCCTCTTTATCTTTAACCTTTGGCATTTTAATTATGATGTGTCTTGGAGTGGGCCTCTTTGCATCCATCTTATTTGGGACTCTCTGTGCTTCCTGGACTTGCATGTCTATTTCCTTCACCAAATTAAGGAAATTTTCTCTCATTATTCTTTCAAATAGATTTCCAATTTCCTGCTCTTTCTCTTCTCCTTCTGGCACCCCTATGATGCACGTGTTGGAGCTCTTGAAGTTATCCCAAGGCTGCTTATACTATCCTCATATTTTTGGATTTTTCTCCTTGTTTTTCTGATTGGTTGATTTTTGTTTCTTTATGTTCCAAATCATTGATTTGGTTCTCGGCTTCATCCACTCTACTGTTGTTTCCCTGTAACTTGTATTTTGTTTCAATTAGCGTATCCTTCATTTCTGACTGGGTCTTTTTTATGCTGCTGAGGTCCTCACTAAGCTTCTTTCACATCCTTATGAGCAATGTTTTGAACCCTGCATCTGATAGATTGCCTACCTCCATTTTGTTTAGCTCTTTTTCTGGAGTTTTGATCTGTTCTTTCACTTGGGCCATGTTTCTTTGTCTCTTCATTTTGACAGTCTCCCTGTGCTTGTTTCTATGTGTTAGGTAGAGCTGCTTTGACTCCATGTCTTGGTAATGTGACCTTAGGTAGTAGCTGTCCTGTAGGGTTCAGTGGCACAGCCTCCCCTATCACCCAGTCTGGGCACTGGAGTGTATGCCCTCATCTTGTAGTTGAGCCTTGGTTGCTGTTGGCAGGTCAGTGGGAGGGATTTATCCAGGCCAGTCAGCTGCAAGGACTGGCTGGCCACTGACCCTACCCTCTGCCCTCCAAGAAGGATCAGCTGTGCAGGGGAAGGGGTGGTGCTTTGACGTGGTCTGTAGCTGATCACTGGATGCACAGGGTCTGGGATTTCCCAGGTGGTGCAGGGCAAGGTCAGCCCCCACATGTGTTTTGCCCGGGGTACCCTGCTGGAGCTCTTAAGCAATCTGAGATGGCTGTTACTTGTTCTGGGCTTGGAGATTCCCAGGTGAAGCCAAGCTGTGAATCTAAGCTGGCTGCTGCTAGTGCCAGGCCTGGGGTTCACTGCGGCCGGCTGTTGCTTGTTTGAGAGGATTTAGGAAGTTGTGAAGCATGAGCCAAGACCAGCAGTTCATATGGAAAAACAGCTTGGGTAGGCTCTTAAGTTGGGTGGGGTGGAGTCTCAGGGGATCTCCAAGGTGGGGAAAACAGTGTTAGCCAGGTCGATGGAGTCTCAATTATGGCACAGCTTGCTGGCTCTGTTAGGGGAAGGGTTCAGAAAAGGGACAACAGCCTCTGCTTGCCTTGATGCCGGGAATTTCAGTTTCTCCCTGTATGCCACTGATGCCTTTCAAGCTGCTACTCTGGTGCTGTAGCTAAGAGGGAGTGACTCTGTGTAGGTGAGTCCATGTGTGGGTTCTTTAAGAGGAACTGCTTGGGGGTCCAGAAGATTCTTCTATCAATTCAATCCCCGCTGTTTTTTGCAGCCAGAAAGTGTGGGGACTTACCTTCCTGGCCCTGGAATCCTGGGCTGGGGGGCATGGTGTGGGGTGGGGACTCCTCACTCCTGAGATATCCCTCTCGACTTTTTATCCACCGCATGTGAATGTGAAACCAGCCTGTTCCGTGTCTTTGCCCCTCCTAACGGTTTGGATGGATGTAGCTTCTTTAATTCTGTAGTTGCCAGACTTCCATTCAACTCAATTTCTGATGGCTCTGAGTAATGGTTGTTCTATATTTTAGTTGTAATTTTGATGTGATTGTGGGAGGAGGTGAGCCATTTCTGCCTATGCCACCTTCTTGACTAGAAGTCTATGCCAATAAATTTAACAATTTAAATGAAATGAGCCTTCTGGCCAAGACGGAGGCATAGGTAAACATACTCCCCTCCCACACACACACAACTACAGAAAAAATTACAACTAGACTATAGAACAAATATCACCCGGATTCTTCAGAAAATCAAACTGTATGGAAGTCCAAGAACCAAGGATTTAAAGAAGCCACAATCATCCAGACGGTCCATGCTACTAAGACAGGGAGTCAAAGCAGCTCTACCTAATACACAGAAACAAACACAGGGAGGGCTGCCAAATTGAAAAGACAAAGAAGTATGGCCCAAATGAAAGAACAGAGCAAAATTCCAGAAAAGGAACTAAACAAAATGGAGATAAGCAACCTATCAGATGCAGAATTCAAAACACTTGTTATCAGGATGCTCAAAGAAGTCATTGGGTACTGCAACAAGATTAAAAATACTAGGCAGAAACGAAGTTTGCATTAAGTGAAATAAAGAAAAATCTATAGGGAACCAACAGTGGAGGGGATGAAAGTGAGAATCAAATCAACAATTTAGAATATAAGGAAGAAAAATGCACTAATTCAGAACAGCAAGAAGAAAAAAGAATAAAAAAAAATAAGGATAGAATAAGGAACCTCTGGGATATCTCCAAACCTACCAATACCTGAATAATAGGAGTACCAGAAGGAGAAGAGTAAAAGCAAGAAACTGAACACTTATTTGAAAAAAATAATGAAAGAAAACTTCCCTAATCTGGTGAAGGAAATAGACATACAAGTCCAAGAAGCACAGAGAGTCCCAAAAAAGTTGGACCCAAAAAGGGCCACACCTAGATACATCATAAATAATATGCCAAAGGTTAAAGATAAAGAGAGAATCTTAAAAGCACCAACAGAAAAGCAGATAGTTACCTACAAAGGATTTACCATAAGACTGTGATCAAAAGCAACTTTTGCAGGCAAGAATAAACTGGCAAGAAGTATTCAAAGTGATGAAAACCAAGGACCTACAATCTAGATTACTCTATCCAGCAAAGCTATCATGTAGAATTGAAGGGTAGATAAAGTGCTTCCCAGATAAGGTAAAATTAAAGGAGTTCATCATCACCAAGCCATTGTTATATGAAATGATAAAGGGAACTATCTAACAAAAAGAAGCTCAAAACTATGAACATTAAAAATGGCAACAAATTCACAACTATCAACAACTAAACCTAAGAAACAAACTGAGCAAACAAGCAGAACAGGAACAGAATCATGGATATGGAGATCAAATGGAGGGTTATTAGCTGAGAGGGGGAAAGGGGTGAATGGGGGAAAAGGTGCAGGGATTAAGAAGTACAAATTGGTTGGTATAAAATCGACAGGGAGATTTTAATAACAGTATATAAAATGAAGTAGCCAAAAAACTTATACGCATGACCCACAGACATGAACTGGGTAAAGGGGCTACTGGAGGGAATGGGGGTACCAGTCAGAGCAGGTCAAGGGGGAAAAATTGAGACAACTGTAATAGCATAATCAATAAAATATATTTTAAAAAATAAATAAATGAAATAAAC
The DNA here is from genome assembly GCA_004026545.1 of Mormoops blainvillei. NCBI lineage: Eukaryota > Metazoa > Chordata > Mammalia > Chiroptera > Mormoopidae > Mormoops > Mormoops blainvillei. The sequence continues at coordinate 7,716 of PVJD01016579.1, forward strand.
AAATTCCTTGAAAAACACAACTCACCTAAACTGCCTCAAGAAGAAAGAGAAAATCTACATATTCCTATATTCATTAAATAAATTGAATTTCTAATAATAATTTTTTGGAAATTCCCCACAAAGGAAACTTTAGGCCCAGATGGTCTCATCAGTAAATTCTGTCAAACATTTTAGGAAAATGGAAGGAGTGGCAAGAACATATTGTGGAAGAGCACATGGATAGGAAATATTTTTGCAGCTATATTTGGAAATTACAAGCTGCCACAGTGATGTTGAGATAGGAAAAGATTTCTTACACAGGACACAAAAAATACAGACTATTAAAAAAATTGAACTTACCAAAATAAAAAAAAATCAATAAACCCTATTAAGAAAATGAAAAGTCAGCACCTAGACCAGAAGAAATATGTACAATACACATATATGACAAAGAAATTGTGCCCAAAATAGATAAGGAACTCTTGTAAATCAATAATAAAAAGAGAACCCAATTAAAAATAGGCAAAAAGTCTTGAAGAGAAATTTTAGAAAACAAGATTCTCTGACCAATAAGCACAGGAGAAGATGGTCAACATTTTTAGTCATCAGGAAAATGTAAATTTAAACTGCAATAAGATATTGCTTCACACCCATTAGAATGGCTAAAATTAAAAAGACTGTCCTGGCCAGCTGGTTGGAGCATCATCCCACAGACTGAAAGTTCTCAGGTTTGATCCCCGGTCAGGGCACATATGGGAAGGCAACTGAATGATGTTTCTCTCACATAGTTGCTTCTCTCCCTCTCTCTCCCTTTCTCTCTTCCTCTCTCTAAAAGCAATGAGAAAATGTCCTGGATGAGGATTAAAAAAATTACTATTTAAAAAAATGTAAAAGGCTAAAAGTTCTAAATGCTGTTTGTGATGTGCTGTAACTGGACTTTCATATACTGCTGGTGGCTATGTAAAATAATACCACCATTTGAAAATTTGTTTTTCAGTTTCTTATATAAAGATAAACGTATACTTATCTTATGACCCAGAGTAGTAGGCAGAACAATATCCCCACTAAAAGTGTTCATACCCTAATCCTGGGAACCTGTAACTATATCACATTATGTGGCAAAAGGAACTATGCAGATATGATTCAATTAAGGATTTTTCAACTGAGAAATTATCGCAGGTTATTCAGGTGAGCCCAATGTGATCACAAAGGTCCTTAAAAGTGGAAGGGGGTGGCAGAAGAAGCCACAGAGATACAGTGTGAGAAGGACTGACCCACTGTTGTAGGCTTTGAAAATGGAGGGCCTGGGTCATCAGCTGAGAAATGTGGGCAGCATCTAGAAGCTGAAAAAAGTAGAGAAATGAATTCACCCTTGCTATGGACCAAACAGTTCACATGATGAAGTCCTTATCCCGCAATGAGATGGTATTTGAAGAGGGGGCTTTTGGGAGGTAGTGAGCATTAGATGAAGTTGTAAGAGTGGGGCCCTCATGATGGTATCGGTGTCTTTGAAAGAAGAGACACGAGAGAGCTCTCCTCCACCCCACCCCCTTACCCCGTTGTGACAAAAGACAAGATGGTAGCTGTCTGCAAGACAGGAAGAAAACCCACACCACAGCCTTACTGTGCTGACACTCGTATTTCAGACTTCTAGTCTCCAAAACTGTGAGAAAATAAATTTCCACTGTTTCAGCCACCCAGTGTACGGTACTTTGTTATGGCAACCCAAGCTAAGACACCCCCAGAGCCTCTGGAAAGGAAGGCAGTTCTCAAGACACCTTGGTTTTAGCCGCATGAGACCTGTGTCAGACTTCTGACCTACAGACCTATAAAATAATATTACATTTGCCAGTTTTAAGCCACTAAGCCCTTAGTAAGTTGTTACAGCAGCAATAGAAAACTAATACACCCAGCAATTCTTCTTCTAGTTCTTTACCCAAGAGAAATGAAAACAAAAAATCTACAAGAATTTTTGTGTGTGAATGTTTGTAGCAGCTTTATTCGCAATAGTAAAAAACCAGAAATAACTCAAATTTCCATCAATAGGGGAATGAATAAATAAATTGTGGTATATTTGTATAATAGAATGCTATTAAACAATTATGAAGGAATGAACTACTGATATATGCAGCAACATACATAAATCTCAAAAACATTATGTTGAGTGAAAGAAGCAAGACACAAACGAATACATAATGCATGATTCCATTCTTATGGTGTTCAAGAAGGAGCAAACTAATTTCTGATGATAGAAGTTAAAATAACCATTCCTCATGGGGGCTGGACACAAGGGAATTTCCTGGGATGATGGACAGTCTACATTTTAATTAGTGAGGTGGTTATACAGGAGTAAAAATTCATCACAATCTTTTTGCTATATGCCTGAGAGCTTTGCATTTTACTGTACATAAGTTTTCCTCAATTAAACAAAGGGAAGAACAAATATTGGGGGGGGACAGCTCACACTCTCTGGTATGCCTTTTATGTATCCTATATTTTTTCATATAACACACAAACTTCTTTGTGCAATAATGTTTACTGCTGTAACTGATGAATCTAAAAATCCCACTGCCTTAACACAAAAGTGTTTCTCATTCACCTGAAGCCAAAAATAAATGCTCATGATCTTAGGCAGTTCTCCAAGTGGTTATTTAAGAATCTGCCTTGGCCTCCACCATCTCCACGGCATGCCCCCAAAGGCATCGTCTGCATCACTGTGCATGAGAGGCTTCGATGGGCCACGCCTGGCCGGGCCATTACTTCTGCTCTCACTCTGTTGGCTTGAATTTAGTCACATAGCCACACCTAATTGAAAGGGAGGCCGGTAACAGTAGTTTAGTGAGGAGCCCTAAAAGAAGATGAAAAGGGTTTGATAATAAGTTAGCAGTCTCTACCACACTGAATTATTAAAATCTCTTATTATCTAACGTGTGTTAAATATTTATTATTCACGAGCTTTACAATTATTTACTATTTTATTTACTAATTTATTTACTATACTAAGAGCTTTATAATCTTCAACAGCTCTTTGAGGTACATACTAATTTAACCCCGATTTTACAAGTGGGGAAACAGAGGTATAGAAAAATTGAGTTGTCCAAGTCATGTAGCTCATAAGAGGTGGAGTTTGGATTTGAACTCGGGCAGCCTGAGGCCAGGACAGGTGGCCATAACCATACTTTATGATGCATCCATTTAAAGATTGCATAAAAATTTTAGATGAGCCAAATTTTACTTAACCATCTTTATATTGTTAGAGATTTAGATTATGTATCAACTGGGGCTTTGCAAATAATGCATTATTTAATATCTTCAAGTCCCTTCCTCCCCACATTATGGATTGATTCCTAGGATTTATTCTTTTTTATTTTTTAAAGTTTGCTAAATTAGGCAGACAAGACTCTGCTCCCTCTATGAATTATGTACTGCATACAAATGATCTCATTATTGACAAGATATTCATCATGGGATGTTAAATGTTTTGGTTCAGCTCTCTCAGTTTGCAAATTATTGTCTACAGAATATTAATCTGCTTTGGTTGATATTTGGCCCTGAAGACACTTGAGTAGACAGGCAATTCCCACTTTACACAACAGAGTTATGAATTTTTCATTAGAAAATGTCTCATTGCCTAATTGTTGGTCCAATTCTTTAGCTGATGGAGAAAGATAGTTCTAAAAATGTCAGGACAAAAATAGAAATTTTAGAAATTGAATCACATTTTTTACTTACTAGAGGAGTTTGCTTTCAAAAAGAGTCCATGAGAAAATGCTGCAGTAAGTAAAAATTTAGCTTGTGAACATTTAGCACTGCTTAGTCAAGATGTAGAAAGGGACCAAACTTTCAACTGACAAACTGTACTTCAGCTTTGGAAGGGATTTGGCTGTTAAAAAATAATGGTTAATATATACTGAGTCTTAGTGTACACCAAACATCTTGCTCGGCACTTTACATTCTTTATCTCATGTAATCCTTGCAGCAAACCTATGGGGTATGTATTGTTAATATCCGTGCTGTACAAATGAGGAAACTGAAGCTTGTGGAGGTAAAATACAGACGCATTACTTTTAAAAAGCTGAAAACCATCCCCACCAAAATAGGCAATGGAGCCTCATTAACACTGTTTATATCTTTTTAGATTCCTCACGTGTCGGGTCGGGCTGGAGTGGGTCTTCCACTCAGGCAGATGATCCCCACATCCTAAAATTCTCTTAGTTTCTCTGGTAAGAAAGAAGAAAAAAAAAGGAATAGAATAGAAAGTTAACTAGTATGGTAAAAGTCTAATTTATCTTGAACTCAGAGTGGGAGGGATGGGCTACTAATACTGATTGGCCGATGACCTTTCAAGAAAGGTTGACCCACCAGGAAGCCTATTCTAGAGTTGGCATTCTCTGTCACTTGCTCTTTCTGTTTCAAGACCCTCCCACCCGGTGTCTGGGGATCCCTCCCCCCTTTCTTTTCTCCTTCACCTTCTTCCACAGCCTCTTCCCAGCTTCTTTCAGACCCAGCCTTCCCTGACCTTCTCAGTCCTTCCCTGGCATTCAGGCCACAACCCTGCAGAATCTTCTTGAACTTTTCAGAAGGTAGAGGCTGGCTTCCATCATACTTCATGTGTTTAAATGTGAAATTCCTTCCGAGATGCTAACCCTTATGTCCCTTTCCTTGGAATGCAGGTATGTCATGGGTTGTCTATTTCCCTGATGACTGTCCTATAGTCTGAGGTGCCACAGGAGGCTGAGCTGTCACTCACAGGGGGCTGATGAAAGAGGCAGGTTCCAGGGATAAGGAGCAATAGATTCTCTCTGGTGCCTCTGTGGGCACCATGTAGAGCTGAGGACAGATGGGCACTGGATGAGGGCTTGGCTTGAGGATAACCTCCTACATTCCAGGCTCTGTGGTCTCTGGTGCCCTCACCTGGATTGTGGTAGCCTCCTCTGGGACAAGGGACCCACGCCCGCTGGGACATTAGGTCTTGGGTTGGCCCTGGCTGGGTCACTGGGAGGCCCACAGGAAGAGTCACACAGGCTGACTTCCTCAGGAAACTCCTTAGAAAGGAAAGACGTACATGTGCAACCTTGCTCACACACACTGTAGTTGCACACACGAAGCACCAATGATGCACAGACACCCAAGCACAGTGAAGAACTGGCTGACTTAAACACTGCAGTGACTCCATTCCATTACAGTGGGCTGATGCTGGGCCTACTGGACCTTACAACTTGGTAGGTTTCACCAGACACAGCTCACAATGGGCAATTCTGGCTACATGGTCACTTGGACCACTGTGGAAGTCTATTTTGTTGGTTGATGTGTTGTTCTCTGAGGGAGAGGGCCCGCCCTTGGTAGAGAACCCCAGGGGTGTCATTGTGAGTCTCTCATGGAAGTTTGCCTCTAATCCCACAAGGCAATTTTCCCATCACTGAAACCTTTAGCACCGCAGTGTCAGCTGGGTTACATGGCTCAGGTGACAGAGCTGCTTGCACCTCAGGTAACTCAGGACCACTTGGAGACATTGGGGTGGGACAGCCTGAATGGGGGCTTTCCCTTCCTTCTCAGGTGAAGCTCTGCAAACTAAATACGTTAAGTTCTTAGAAAGAGAAATGAAGCTGTTCTTTGCTGGGTTGTCTTGTTGGATCCTTTTATATCCATAATCTCCCAATTAACTGTGGGTTTCTTCAGGGAAAAAGTAGAATCCCAGCCCCTGTACCTACCAACGTGACCCTGGACAAGCCACCTTACTTCTCTGGGGCTCAGCGTCCCCCTCGAAAAGCTAGGGTAATGTGGGATCCCACAGGCCAGGGGTGCTGCGAGCACTAAGAGAGAGAAAGCCTGCAAGCCCCTGGCACGCTGAGGCACAAAGTCAGCTGCACTTAAAGGCTGGCTATCATTCTCCTTCCCTGTGGCCCTCTGACAAAAGATTCCCCACGCCAGCCCCAGCACTCAGTAAATCTGTGCTAATGTGTTAGTGGGTGTTGATGAGTTCATGTAACATGTGGTTAGCATGTGTGCATTTTAATAGGCTCTTTTACAGTGATTCTAATGATGTGTGGATTGTCTGGGGACTCTGGGAGTTGTTCTCTCAAGTTGTAAACTCACCGCTGCTCTGCTGTACATTCTCATTGGAGCCTCTAGCCTCTCTCCTCTGCAGCCCGGCATCTGCCCGCAGCTGCCTGCTCGCAGGCACTCAAAGCCCAGGACTGCAGGGTGTATGTGGTTTGTGCACCATGTGTGTGTGCTGTATGTGATTCATTTATGTGTTGCATGTATGTGTATGTCCTATATAGTTAAATCCCCAGAAGGAGGAAAAAGCCACAGACGGACCCTGCCTGGAGGGCAATTCCTCCTCACCCACCTCCAAGGGCTCTGAGCTCCCCCAGACTCAACTGTAGGCAGCACCTGTGGCTTGATCTTTGAATCCTGGCATCTCATCTAGGACTTTGGCTAAGTGGGTGCTCAATACAATAGTACTTCTCAGTGCAGGGATGGTGTTTTCTGGGCAGTGCTGTGGTGCCCTCTAGTGGATTTTCCCAGACCGTCTCCATGGTCGGAGTTAACGCTTGTCTTTGAGCCCAAAGCTCTGGAAGTTTGTCCAGGCTTGGCCTCTGTTGCTCTAGGTCATTCCTCTGCCTCACAGAGAGTACAGCTCAGTAGGAACTGAGGCTGTGTGGGGACCAGGCTGGGGTCAGGCGGGGGAGGGGGTTGATTTCAGGAGACCAGATCTGGGCCTGCATGGCCCAGGAGACAGGGTAGCAGGGGACAGTCAGACTTCTCATTTTCTCTGCATCCCTCTCTTCTTTTCTGCTCAGACAGAAATGACTCAATGCATGGCTTGATTCTGTTAATGAAAACAAGGGTACCTAAAACAAGATGACACACAAAGGTCAAAACTCTCAGACCAGGCAAATGCTCGCACACCCACACCTAATCCATCAGCAAGTCCTGGATCTAGCGGCTCTGGGTCCAAATCCATCCACGCTACCAGACTGTGGCCTAAGCCACCATCAGCTTCTGTTTGACTTATCTCAGCAGCCTCTTAGTCCACGCCCTGGGTTCTACCCTTACTCTCCTGTAATCCGGACTACGCACAGCAGTAAGATGTTCATTTAAAATAATAAATCCATTCACATTGCCACCCCCATTTAACAATGTTTTATTTGTCCCCCATTTCACTTTAAATAAAATCAAAACCCCTTCCTGTGTCCTACAAGACCCTGTGGGTGGAGTGAAGGAATGATGCCACTCCATAGGGTGGGACCAGGACCAGGTGATAGAGTTGCAGAGCATGAGATTTCCCTCCCAAGCAAGAGAGAACTTTCTAATAATCAAAGCTGTCTGGGCTGTCTGCTCAGTGAGGGGTAGGGTCCTGCCGTGGAGAGTGCAGAGCTGCTGCTGAGAGGTTGGCTGGAGACCGAAGGAGGAATTTCCCTGTTGCCTTCCTGCACCAGAATTCCCTATCTGTAGGAATAAGAAATGTGAGGAGGAAATTTCCCACTCTGTTGGCGGTGGAGAGATAAACAAATAGAATCTGAACAAATGCGGTAGCTCTTTAGGAACTGTCAGCCTCTACTTCTGGAACACTTCTTCCAGTGAGGAGCGTAGTACCTGGTGGGCAGCCCTTTCTGTCCACACTTCAAGTGGAAAGGCCAAGTCTGTCTGCCTCCCTGAAACATCTTCTCTGTCTCATTTCTTCCCACTTGCAGAGTATTGAGCACTCTTTTAAAAGCACGCCAGAGCTATAGCTGTTGTATCTCAGTGTATTGAGTACCAGCCTGCAACCCAAAGGGTCACCGGTTTGATTCCCAGCCAGGGCACATGCCTGGGATGCAAGTTTGGGGGTGTGTGAGAGGCAACCGATCAATGTATCTCTCATGCATTGATGTGTCTCTCCCTGTCTTTTTCTCTCCTTTCCCTCTCTCTAAAGATAAATAAATGAAAAAAGATGTTTAAAAAAAAAAAGAGTATGACAGAGATTGTGCTGCCATAAAGGTGAAAGGTGCACTGCCCCGGGAGCCATGTGGTCATGGTGTCCAGAGATTCCCAGGGCCAGACCAAGGCTTTGGTGGTTTTGAAAGAGTCCCAGGCAGTTCTAAGGTAACTAAGGTTGTGGACACCTGGCTTCAGCCGGGAAGAGCTTTGCCTCTGAGACACATGGATTTGAACCCCATTTTTGTCACTTGACAGCTGTGCGACTGTGGCATCTGTCCCTCTATCCCTGTGAATGAGCAGGAGCAGGAACGAGAAGGAGATAGGGGGACAAGGAGAGGTTTTTTTGAGCAGTGTACCCAGCCAGAGAACACCAGGGCAGGGGCAGAGTGTCTTTGCAAGTGGCCACGTTACACAGGCCCAGCTGTACCCCAGGCCACAGGTACAGGTGTGGATACCCACTCAGTCCAGTTTCCATTTCTGGAGCACCTGTGCCAGGACTATTGCAGAAGGAGCCAAGATAGCGCCTTTATGTAGAAAACACTGTAAATCCTTACAAAATATCATGAATGGATTTTCACAGCCACCCACCCTATGTGGTGGGTACTCAGTCCCCGTATTACAGAGAAGGAAATGGGTACATTGAGGGATTGAGGGTTGTGTCTAAGGTGGCTGAAGTTAGGTACTGGGCTGGAATTGGAAAGCAGCCCTGTCTGAGTCAAAAGCCTAGACTGAACCTTGTTACCCACCATCCAGCTTAAGAAATAAAATGTTATTGACAGAGTAGAAGTCTCTGAATTCCACTCCTGATCCCCTTACCTCTCCCTGACCCCACTGTCCTGAATTTGGTGCTTATCATTTGCATTCATGTTTATATACCTTTACCATATATGCAAGGATTTATAAACGGTGCACAGTACCTGATTTCACATTTAGAGCCTTTTACAGACAGTGTCAGAGAAAAGAAATCCTCCTGAAACTTTGTCTCTCAAAATTGTTTTTGATGGTAATCCACATTGACACATGTATCTCCAGTTTATGTATTATCACCTTTTTTACAATTTATTTTTATTGATATGTAATTGACATACAACATGGTATTAGTTTTATGTATACCATATAATGCTTTGATATATGTACATATTGTGAAATGATTATAGTAAGTTTACTTAACATCCATCGCCAAACATAGTTACAACTTTTTCTTGTGATGAGAGCTTTTAAGATCTACTCTTTTAGCAGCTTACAAATAACATGTTTAGCACTGTTAGCTATGGTCTTCATAATGCACATTACATTCCCAGGATTATTTATTTTATAACTAGAAGTTTGTACCTTTCGATCACTTTCACCCATATCACCGACCCTCCCACTCCCTGCCTCTCTGGTAACAGCCAATTTTTTCTCTGTATCTATGAGTTCATTTTTTGTTTTTGGGTTTTTTTTTTTAGATTCTACATGTAAGCTAGATCATACAGTATTTGTCTTTGTCTGACGTATTCACTTAGCATAATGCCTTCAAAGTCCATCCATGTTGTTGCAAATGGCAAGATTTCCTTCTTTGTATGGCTGAATAATATTCAGTGGTTTATATGCACCACATTTTCTTTATCCATTCATCTGTCCATGGACAATTAGGTTGTTTCCATGTCATGGCTATTGTAAAAAATGCTGCCATGAATGTGGGGGTGTGGATAACATTTTGAGATTATAATTAAGTTTCCTTCAGAGAAACACCCAGCAGTGGAATTGCTGGGTCATATGGTAGCTCTATTTTTAATTTTTTGAGGGACCTCCATACTGTTTTTCACAGTGGCGGCACCAGTTTAATTCCCACCAACAGTGCACAAGTTTTCCTTTTTGCCACATCCTTACCAACACCTGTTAGCGCTTATCTTTTTGATGATGGCCATTCTAACAGGTGTGAGGTGATAACTCATTTTGGTTTTGATTTCCATTTCTCTGATGATTAGTGACATTGAGTGCTTTTTCATGTACCTGTTGGCCATCTGTGTGTCTTCTTTGAAAAAATCCTCCGCCCATTTTTTTAAATGGGATTGTTAGTTTTTATCATCACTTTTTAAAATCCATCACCCTGTTGATGGACCTTGAGGTTGTTATCATTTGCTACTTTTGTAGACATTGTTCCTACAAACATATTTGTTCAGGTATCCTTTTGCACACACGTAAGTTTCACAAGGGTGTACACCCAGGACTGGAATCCCTGGGCTGAGGGCACTGCGCTTTAAATTCATTGTGCAGTTTCCCCTGGTGTCAGCAGAGGGCCAGTGTTTCTGTTGCTTTGTGCCCTCACCCACACTCAGTATTGCCAGATCTCACATGTACAAGCCTACCTTCTTATTCTGCACTTAATAGCCTCTTGTTGTTAAAAAAACAACAACAAAAAAAAACAATGGAAGAATAGTCACACAGGGAATGCATCTAGACTATGTTCTTGGCTATTAAGTGCTCAGGAAAGTCTAGATGGAGTTGCTAAGGCAAGCTGTGCCAGTGTTAATTCAGAACACCATGCAGCAAAACATGGAGCAAAAGGTATGGAACACACTAGGAATTCGGACCGGCTGGTTGGCTATCTCTACCACCAACAATCTGTTTCAAGGCATTATCTTGTCTTGACCTTTTGTTTGAGGAAATCAGTAGGGAGCCCCAACTACTAGGTTTGCCCAAGGTTGTCCCAGTTCATGCCAGTTGTCCCAGCAAAATTACTAAAACCACCTCCTTGGACTCTTCAAAGTGTTTGGGTTTGAAAGTTAAATTACATGGCCACACTAGATATAGAAGTGGCAGTTCAGGTTAATTTCCTATCCAGAGCATTTAGAGTTCTGATATTCTGCTGCTGTCAATGTGGATGTGGTTGAAGGCCGGAGAGCCAACCATAGAGGAAGAGCTACGATGGGTGATAAAACGCCATGATTTAGGATGGAAGAAGGAGCCCCGGGAACCTTTCGGAGAGGGCGCCGACCATAGCTCAGAAGCCCTTTCGCCCGTGTTCTCACTGTGGAGTTCTGATCATGCTTCTTGGTCATTGTCCATGGGATAGCCAGCTCCATGGCAGGTGGTGCCAGGAAGCCTGGCGGGTGTCCCCCCTCCCAGTCTCCTCAAGATCAGAATCCGTTCCAGGCCAGCAGACAGCGCTCCCTGCCAGCCCCTTCACAAAAGCGGTTCCTGGATATGCGCTTCGCGAGTTGTGGCCAAGCTCTTGTGACAACACCTCCGGGAATAACAAAGGGATCCTTTGTGGGCAGTCGGCTCCAGTTAGCAGCTTGTAGATGGCTGGGCTCCCTCTGGCACTTTCTTCCCTAGACAGGCCCCCTCCCTACTCCCATCCATTCAGTTCAAGACAGTCTGGGATCCTACATAGATAATTGGGCCACTGGATCAACCTGAAGAGGTGGGTCAGGGCGGTCTTCCAACAGCCGAAACTTCCGGAGGAAATGGCAGGACACAATGGGAGATCTGTGGAGGGAGGCAGCTCCGTGGTTCCCTTCTAGCATTGTGCCGCCTCCCGAGGGAAGGCCTCCGGCTCAGCAGCGTGCTCATGTAACACAGGCTTATCCTTAGAAGTCAGCCCACAAAGGATTTCCAATTCGGCAGCCTAGCCTTTTCCTTTAAAGAGCAGACCCGTGGAGGATCACTCCCACCAGTTGCGTTTCATGACCCCTCTGGGGGTCACCACCTCCATGAAGTCTTTGTTGAGTTGCCACCCACCCTGTCCCAGATAACAGTGACCCTCTTGCTTTTGTGTTTCCTTCATTATCCATTGTGTGTGCTATGACAGGCACATGTATGCCTGTCACAGCACAATTACTCCCTCAAAGACAGTGACCAGTATCTTACTTATTTCATGCACTAGAGGCTCAATAAAAGTTTGTTAAATGAATACATGAACCAATCCTTCACCTAGAGGGAATTAGTCCCAGAAGCAGACTAGACAGAGGAACCCGAATAGTGTGTCAAGTCTCTTTTTGCCTTCTGCCTTTCTTCTCTGCTTCATTTTCTATTATGCAGGCCGACTGTGCCCGTGTTTGGGGAGGGGACCTCCAGGAAGCCCCAAGTCACGGCATTTTAGCTCTGCGGAATGAAGGCGGCAGCATGGTCTACCCCTACACCCTTGGTCGTTCCTGGGGCCATGGCATGGGGTCCACTGACTGGAGGGTCCATTAGAATCAAATGATTGGGCTGGGAAAGAAGCAGTTTCCGAAAACGGGGGGATTGAGGGGATCCTGAAGAATCAAAAGTAAGAGAGCAGTAGCACTGAAACTTGCAGAATTCCTAAGAAGACAGATTCAGAGCTGGAGACCAGGACTGATCCTGCAGGAGGAAGGATGCTGGCACCTCTAATAACCACAAGCCAAGGAGGTTGGGCCTGGTGAGCTTCTAACAAGGACCGTCCCCTCTGCAAGAACAGCGAGTGGTTACATCTGCAGATTCTGAACATCGTCAACAGTAAGCAGATGTTTATTGAGGACCTACACTGTGCAGGTCTGGGGCCGGGGTGGGGGGTGGTCACCAGTCAGCAAACTGGACACAATCCTTGTCCTCATGTGGCTCTCCATTTACCAGAAGCCCATGGTCCTTTGGGTGGCCCATGGAAGTGAGGCGCTGAGCCTCACTTCCCAGCAGGCTTTGGTTTCAGGATGACTAGGTGGGCAGTGGGCAGTGGGCAGTGGGCAGCCATCATCCCAACAGCTAACATTCCTGGAACTGATGGCCCCATTTCATCCTGGCAATAGGGCTATGATGTAGATTTTAGGATTTACAGTGAGAAACAGGCCCTAACTTAAGGAGAGAGGGGGCGGGAGAGAGAGAAAGAAAGAAAAAGAGAAAGGGAAGGGGAGGGGAGCAGAGGGGAGGAGAGGAGAGGAGAGGA
>PVJD01016580.1:0-20529 GCA_004026545.1 Mormoops blainvillei
CCAGGTGACTTGCCCAAGGTCACAGACACTAATGACTAGAGAGCAAGAATTCAAACTCAGTTTTGCCTGACCTCAGGATCCATGTACTCCTGCTACATCATGCTTCCTTCCACCTTAATACTTTATGAAACAAGTAGCATGAAGGGCACGCCAGGCTGGGCCTGGACAATGCCCATTAAGTGGAGCTCACACCTACCTTGTTCTCCCTGCACACTTCGATTCACTCAACAGACTGAAGAATGGAACGGGAGACACTTATTCCCATCCGGACAATAAATCATTGGCTTTGTATCTGTCACCAGCTCGATTTTCCAAAGATTTGTTTTAGTCAGTTTAATGAATTTCTGGATCACCTGGAAATTGCTCAGAATTAACCCGTGGCTGACATTAATGGATCCGCAACACAAGTTTCAAGCTCTCTCTAACCAGTCCAATTCATCCTTTTGCAAGGAGGCCAGCTGCCTGACACCAGGCTACTCATTTGTTTTGACGGTGATCTGCCCGTGCCTGCAGCGGTGGTGAACAGGCACCTGATGGGGGGACCCTGGGCACCTGGGCTGCTTTTACCCTGCCTGTGTGGGGAGCAGGTGGGGAATCCTAATAAGCCCCATTATAACCTGGCACACTCGCCTCAGTTTCTTCAGGAGCCTTTGGCAAGCTTTGGGCCTCTTTGTTAGAATCCACTCTATATCCTAGCCATCCATGAGTCCTCTTAGATATAACTCCAGATATCTCCCCAGTCCAAACCGTTCTCTCCATCTCCATGGTTGCCAGCCTATCCAAGCTGCCCTCACTTTGTGCTTGAATAGCTGCAACAAGCACCCTCCTGGTGCTCCCTGCTTGCACCCCCCACCCTTCCATAATCCATTTTCTGCAGAGCAGCTGGGGCGTTCACTTTAAAGGGTATGGTGTCACCTCCCACTCTGCTTCAAAGTTCTCAGTGCGCTTTGGATAAAATCCCACAAGAACCTTCATGACCTGGCCCTGCCTCCCTCCCAGCCTTGCTCCGGTTTTCACATGGCACTTGTCACTCATCACTTCGGCCTTTGTCTCTTCCACATTCCACACTCATGTCATGGTCTGTTTTGTTCACAGCTCTATCCACAGCACCTATGACAGAACTTGGCAAATAGCAAGTACTTACTGTGTTGACTTTATTTAATTATGGTATTTCCAAAGTCCGAGTAACGTGGAAAATGGGGAGTGGAGGGCTGCTGATCACTGCTGAGTGGTTTTGCAACAAAGTTTCATTTATGGGAGGTTCCATAACTCAGTGCCATCTCCCTTCATGCTCTGGTGCTCAAATTCCAATTGATCTGTCAGTTGACTCTCTAGACCAAGAATCAGCACACTTTCTTCTTCCAAGGGCCAGATAGTAAACATCTGCAGACCATTCAGTCTCTGTCACAACCACTTAACTCTGCCGTTGCAGTAAAAAGCAGTCATAGACATTATGCAAAGGGATAGCTGTCGTGTGTGCCAGTCACACTTTATTCACCTGCAGCAGGCTAGATCTGGCCCACTGGCTGTAGTCTGCCAAGCCTGGCTTTGGACTATAAGTTACTTGGGTACACCTAATATGTGGATGGTCACCGCTCACCAGAGGTCCATTGGGGAAGGTCCAATGTGGTAGAGACAAGAATTCTCCCACTGCTGGGAAAATCAAGAAGGCCGGCTGCATAGCCTTCCATTTCTGAACCAGCCTTTCACATCATGAAACCTTTGGAATTAAGCCTGTGTTCCATAGTAGAACTGTTGTCGGCCTTTCCGCTCATAAAATGGGATTAAATAATCTCTGAGGGGTATTTTAAAGATCAAAGGAGATAACATAAGTGATTCTAGATGAAGTGAGATCACCCGGTACATGCATGTGCACCCATACGTTCACAGGCATGCATGCAGGTGCACACTGAGCAAAAATAGTTTTGATTGTCACTGTAGTTAATAACCTGGCTTTTTGTCCTAAGTGGTGTTTACAATGTAGAGGCACAGCTGAATTGCTCAGAACAATAGAGGGCATTTCTTTTGTGATATTTTAAGGGGAGGAGAAGAAAGATGAGGCAAATAGCAAGTAGAGAAGATTTAGGGGAGGGAACATAGGTGTTTGAAGGAGATTTTCATGTTGTATGTGGTGTCTGATGTAAAACCTCCCCCTTTACCAAAGGACTCCAGTAAAATATCCCCTTCTTATAACTACATTGTGGAGTTGGATCTAGTTGTTTTCAGGAGGGGCTAATGTACTGAAAAGCTAGGCCCTGTCTGTTTTAGGTATGACCTGAGAACAAGGGCTCCCTTGCCTGACCCATAACTAGGGTCAGTAAATGCTACTTAGTTCCATTCTCATTCCACCTTAATCATTTCATCTCTATAAAAAAAAGTCTTGGTAATTCAGACTCGGAGCTAAAAATCAGTAAGCCTCAAGTACTGGATGTTTGTTGAAGGAAGAAAATAATTCAAATGAGGTTTGCTCCGTAGAGCTCCCTTAAGAATACACCAGAATGGTTTGCAATTAACATACTCATTCTTAATATATAAATGGATTTTTCAAAAGTGCTGAAGTGTGCTTAAAAGAGATTTGATTGTCAGTAGTTTAAGCATTCTCTTTGCAACCTTTCCCCCGCACTGTTCCCACTACTGATGAGGAAGTTTTCCCAAGACAGGGGAGGCTAGAGAGTAGCCCTTGCCTGAATTACCACATACTGCAAAGGATCACTGTCCTAGCGCTCTCCGGGAGAGAGAACTCACTAGGTTGACTTCTGACATTTTCCCATACATTAGTTGTATGATGTTGAATAAAGCACTCTTTTTCTCTGTGATTCTCTTTTTTGTTTGTTTGTTTGTTTGCTTGTTTGTTTCATTAAATGGAAACATCCTGTGTTTGTGGATTGTTAAAATGTCAATATACTGGAAGTGATCTGCAGATCTTTCTGGCATTGCGTCACATCAAAGCTGATTCAAACTCTGGGGTGAAGGTGCCCTAAGAAATTATTATTCTTGTTGTTTGTCCTCCTCTAATCCTGGGGATACCCACACGTGCATGCACACACACACACACACACACACACACACACACACAATTTCTTCCTTTTTTTAGCATCACACCTAAGAATCTGTTGCTAAATATAAGATCATGAAGATTTACCACTGCATCTTCTTCCAAGAACTGCTGTGGTTTTAGCTCTTACATTAAGGTCTTTGATCCATTTTGAGTTAGTTTTTACCTGAGGTGTGACGCGGCGTCCACCTTCATTCTTTTGCATATGGAAATCCAGTTGTCCCACCACCAGCTGGTGAGGTGACTATTCTTTCCTCGCAGAATGCGCTTGGTACTTTTGTCAAAAATCAATTGGCCACAGGTGCATAGGCTTCTTTCTGGACTCTCAGTTCTATCCCATTAGTATATATGTCTACCCTTATGCCAGGACCACACCGTTTTGCTGACTGTAACTTTTTAGTAAGTTTTGAAGCAGGGAACTATAAGTTCTCCAATATTGTTTTAGCTTTTCATATGAATTTTGCGATTCCATATGAATTTGAGGAATGACATTTTCATTTCTGCAAAAAAAGTCATTGAAATTTTGATAGGCCATTGAACCTGTTGGCCACTTTTGGTATATTGACATCTCAACAATAGTAGGTCTCCCTCCAATCCTTGAACACAGAGTGGTTTGGGTTTGTTTTTTTTCTTCATTTATTTGGGTCTTCTTTAATCTTTCCCAGCCATATTTTATAGTTTTCAGTATGCAAGTCTTTTACCTCCTTGGTTAAATTTATTTTTTTAGACTTGTAAATGGGATTGCTTTCTTCTTCTTTTTTTAAATCCTACCCGAGGATATGTTTATTGATTCGAGAAAGAGAGGAAGGGAGAGAGAAACGTTAATGTGAGAGAGAAACATTGATTGATTTCCTCCCTTATGCACCCCAACTGGGGATCAAACTACATCCTAGGTATGTGCCCTGACTGGGAATCAAACCTGCAACCCTTTGGTGCATGGGATGACATTCCAACCAATTGAATCAGCTGGCCACGGTCAGGACTGCTTTCTTAATTTTTTTCCTGGGTTGTTATTGCAGGTGTGTGGATACAACTTGTGTTCATCTTGTCCCCTGCAACTTTGCTGAATTTATTTACTAGCTCTAGTATCTTTCTTGGAGATTCCTTGGGAGTTTCATGTCATTTGTGAAGAGAGATAATTTTCTTTCTTCTTTTCCAGGTTGGACGATTTTTGCATTCTTTGTCGTCTAATTGCTCTGACTAGAACTTCTAGTACTAGCAGGGTTCAGTTTCATGTCTAGGACAGTGGTGAAAGCAGTAATTCTTGTCTGTTCCCGGTCTTAGGGAGAAAGCTTTCAGTTTGTCACCACTGGTATGATGTTAGCTGTGGGTCATAAATTGCCCTTTGTTGTATGGAGAAAGTTCCCTTCTATTCTGTATTTGCTGAGTTTTTTAATATCACGAAAGGATGCTGGATTTTATCAAATGTCTTTTCTTTATCATTTGAGGTGAGTATATATTCTTTCCCATTTTGTTAACACGATGTGTTACACTGATAGATTTTCTTACGTTGAACTACCCATGCATTCCTGGGGTAAAATCCCACTTGGCTGTGATGTACAATCCTTTTAATAGGCTATTGGTTCTATTTGCTAGCATTTGTCCCTTTAAAATAATATTTTGAATAAAAGTCAAATCTTCAAAAACTCCATATAACCATATTGTAATGGACAGTAGCCCTCTGTCTCCTGCCTAGATGAAACTAACTTATCTTCTAGTAATAGCACTAGATTTTTACTTTGATGATACATTTGCGGTAGAGCGGGTAGCTTAGTTAGATAGCCGATCTTTTACATCATCAAACACGTGCTTGTGCATGTGTGTGGTTGAGGCAGTATAGCAGAGTGGTCTACTCCGGGCTCTAGTGCAGAAACGTCTGCACTCCACTCCTAGTTCAGTCACAAACCATCTGGGGGAACCTGGACAGTGTCTTAGCTCCACAGGGTTCAGTTTCATCACAGGAATAATTTCATCTCCAACTGTCACTATATGCAAAAACACCTAGCACAGTGCCTGGCATAAAACAGAAAACCTCAATAAAAAGAGCAATTTGTTTATCGGGATTATTTAGATGTAGCAAATCACAAGTATGTTTGCTTTGTGCATTTTTCCTGCAGGAAATTAGGTTTGTCAGGAAAAAGTGTTCGGTTAACGTGAGCCCCCGGCGGTGGCCGTGGCTGCATCTACCCAGCCAGGTGGACTGTGAGAACAGCACCGTGAGGCATCCGAGCGCTCACAGTGAAGACAAAGAGTATCGACATTTCACCCAGATGCTAGCACAGCGCCTCAGTGCCTTGGCCTTGGTGATGTCCTCTCTCCTCCGCTTTCTGCACGCAGGGAAGGCTTTGGCCTCATCTAGCTTAGCCCTTCCTCCATCTCCCTCCTGTGCCAAGGGGAAGGTGCAAGTCCTCATTCTGTCACTAGGTGGCAGGGGACTGTTCCCAGGCAGGAAGCTTGGCTTGAATGGGTGCCCTGAACTCCAGTTGGAACAACAAAAAAGGCCAGGCGTTTGAGCGCCAGCCTAAAGTTGTGGCCTTATTTCAACCCAGTAATAGGGAATCGCTCATGCTGCTGCTTCATGTTTCTGTTGTTGCTTGAGAGGTGGTACAATGTTGAGGGTAGACTCACCTTTCATCGTATACCCTATACAAAAGAAAACGTTACATCCAATTCCAGGAATCATGTCACAACCTTAACACTAAAGCGTGCTCGAAGAACCTCTGTGACAGAGTCCACAGGGAAGCAGGATGGCATGCTGGCAGGAACAAGGTCTCAGGAGCCAGACTGCCCCAGGGAGGCCCGGAATGTTTTACCCGTGACCTTTCAGCTATGTGATCTTGGGCAAGGCACTTAATCTCTCTGTACCTTAGTCCTCTTATCTGTAAAAGGGTCTAATAATAAAAGCTAGCTCTGGGCTTTGGGGAGGAGTGCATGAGACAGGTGTGAAGCTCTGAGAATGGCACCTGGCACATGGGAAGCATTCGACAAATAAGACCTATTATTTATTTAGCCAATGTTCATGCGAGTTCATAACACTCCCCAAAGCGTGGTTGTGAGAATTAAATGAGCTGACACAGCTCAAGTGCTTGGACAGAATCAGCACACAAATCAAGGTTAACTATCAGAACGTTAATGGGGAAAAATTTTACAAAATACTGATGTTGGGTATAATCTCATTTTTAAAACCTGTGGAGGGATAGGAGAACAACACAGATCTTCTTTTTCTTTTCCTCCTCCACCTCTGGTGCTGCTCCAAAGAACTTTAACTATGGTAACAATAAATTCCACGCTGAGGCGTAAGAATGAGCACTTTACTGGGTGGTGGAGAAGCCTTCAAGGCCCAAAGGAAAGACTTACCTCATGGGATTTCAGGGATCCTCACCAGCTCTGCCCCATTCTGACCCTCACTCAAACCAGGTCTCCTGGAATGGGTCTCTTAACCCTTCCTGTGCCAAGAACCCCTTAGCAATCTGAGGAAGCCCATAGACTCTTTCTTATAATGATGTTTGTTCGTTTGTTTGTTTTTTAATCCTCACCCAAGGATACGTTCACTGATTCAAGGGAGAGAGAGAGGGAGAGAGATAGAGAGAAAGAGAGAGAGAGAAGCATCAATGTGAAAGAGAAACGACTGGTTACCTCCTGTAGGTACCCCAGACAGGAGTCAAACCCACAACCTAGGTATGTGCCCTGTCCTGGGGTACAACCCACAACCTTTTGACTCTATTTGGCATGCTTACAGCTGATAGTCATTTTTGTTTATATTCATAATTGACTGAAATGCTATATTTTAAGTGGAAGCTTGTTAAAACTGTTATGAAAAATTTTCCCATCCAATGCACAGACTCCTGAATTCTATGTGGAAATATTTTGGGTCCGTGGGCCCCAGGTGAAGAACTTGGCCAGGAAAAATACACGTCATTCCAACCGCCTTAGGCATGCTGACGGAGTAGATGGATTTTGTGGTTTATTTCAGGAACAATAGAATTTCCTTTATGCTCCTTGAAATCTAAGTGAATTGATTCAGAGCACAGGGCTTATCACCTTTTTTTAAATAAGCAGATTAAGAAAAACTACAGCTCACCTTACGTTGAGGGGAAAATCCGTCTAATTGCTATTGAATGGTATCAACAGCTAATTTTTTTTAACACCACAGTTCTGCATAGAGCAAATTGGTTTGGATGGTCAATGAAAAAGAATTCTATTTTAGGGCTTAATAAGGACAATTTCTCCATTCCTTAAAAAGTTCTCACTTCAGCCCTGGCCAGGTGGCTCATTTGGTTGGAACATCGTCCCGTGCACCAAAAGGTTGTGGGTTCAATTCCTAGTCAGGGCACATGTCTGGGTTGTGGGTTTGATCCTCGGCCAGAGTGCATATGGGAAGCAACCTATCGATGTTTCTCTCTCACATCGATGCCTCTCTCTCTGTCTCTCTCTCTCTCTCTCTCTCTTTCCCCCTTCCTGTCTCTTTAAAATCAATAAACATATCCTCATGTGAGGATACAAAAATAACAATATTAAAAAAAAGTTCTCACTTCACAAATAGATTAATGTGTCTCTTATCAACACATTTGGAAGTGGTGACCCGTTGCTTTTTTTCTCTTTTTTTAAAAAAAAGCTTTTTCTGAAAACTTTCAGTCCTTTTGAGATTTGTGTGTGTGCACACGTGTGTATAAGGACATGCATGTGCCTGCGTTTTCTCCCGGAGTTATGAAACGAAAATAAATAATTCCATTCCTAATACAGAAAACATTTTGAGATTGTTTCCAGAAAGAAACACCAAAAAGAGGTGGAGGAAACAAGAGGCTGGAGAGAGTAAGAGGACAGAGATTCTTTGCTCCTGGCTCCCTTGCAACAAACATGTTTCCCTAGTTATTTTCCTTTGTCAGATCAGTTATGGTGACTTTGTATCATCAGAGAAATCACCTTTAGAACATTTATCTCAGTTTCAAGGATCAAAGCGATTAAAAAAAAATAGGTTTTAAAATGTCCCCCTTGATTTTTCCCTGCCCGTGGTTACCTACTGCTTCTGGAAACAGAGACCCGAAAACAGTCTTTCCTATTGTATCAGTGGCACACCTCCAAGAGGTTGTGGGTTCAATGCTAATAAATTTCCTTAAAATAATCCCCAAAATCAATTTATTTAACAATTTAGCTAAGTAAGGACATGCCAGGACAGCCTGGTGTGTAGTTGAGCTTTGGTTATTTCAATACCAGACCAAGCCAAACATTTGATGTGGTCAAGATGGTGAATTCTAGAGAAAGAAAGTGGTAGGAAGTACCAACTGGGGGTAAAGAATCCATGTCACTCGTCTTTAAGCAGTAGGGTGTTGATGTCCTTCAATATTATTTTCCAGGACAGTCTAAACAGAACACTGAAAGCTTAGTTAAACTTAGACCAAGAAATTCAATGTGCGTGTGGATGTTTGCTTTCTGTGTGCCTGCACTTGTGTATGTGTGTGTCCACGTGTCTGTGTCTTGAATTGTACCTGTTTGATCCTGCACATTGGCGTGTACGTGTTGATGAGTTTATATGGTGGGTGTGCTGATGTGCACTGTAGGTTAAATGTCATGGTAGATACCACCTTTGGCTTTGTGTTTTGCTTAACAAATGCCACCGAAGAGAATCCTGTCATTCTCAGATTCAAGAGCCCAGATATTAGAAGCCCCTTAAGTGGGGTAGAAGAGTGCCTGAATCCATAGAGTCTCCTGACACTCCATTTAGGTGAGCAAATGTGGGCAAGTTGAGTTAGAAGTTAGAGTTCTGGCAACTAAGATGATCTTTAATATTCCGCCATGCAAGAATGCATAATGGGGTTGAATGCAAACTCGGGGTGGATTTTTGAGATAAAACTTGAGACACTCTGTTGAATGAATATAAAATAGAAAAGCATTAGATACTTGGATGTAAAGGCTGATTGGTGCCAGGTTGGGGGGTGCCCTGAAAGCCAGTTCAAGGTGAGTGGTCCTGGAGGAGCCCCCAGTAGCCCAAGCTGAAGCATGGCACCATGGGGGGCAGGTATGCCAACCCCAAGGAGGCCCTACCATTGGCCATGGCCTCTGGGTCTTCCTTGTAGACCAGTGTGGGTTTTTTCTAACAGGTACACCAGAGGGTTTCTTGTGGAAGTAAAACTGAGTCAACTTGAACCCCAGCTTCCCACTGACTGTCAAGCCCCAGACCCTGCCACACTCTCAGCTTTTTGAATTGCCCATTCCTATTTATTACTTTATTAGTTGATTCAACAAATGTTTATTAAGGACCTCTCATGTTTCAGACTCTTTCCTTGGCATTGGGGATTGTGCAGTGACCATAACCAACCAAATGCCTGTCCTCATGGAGCATTTATTCCAGTTGGGAGGAGACAGACAAGGCGTAGATTTAACCAGTAAATTATATACTATTCAATATATGAGATAGGAATAAGTACTTAGGAGGAGTGATGATAAAATAGACAAGGTAGTTAGGAAAAGACAGGCAGTTTAGGGCATTACGTAGGGTTTTCAGGGAAGGCAATGTTCAGGCTGCGAGCTGGGGATGTGAGGAGCGAGCGTGTGTCTGGAGAAGGAGAATTTTAAGCAGAGGGAACAACCAATTCAGAGACCCTGGCATGGGAGCTCGTCTGCTGTGTTCACGGGATTAGGAAGAAGCCTGTGTGGTTGGGGCAGAGTGAACGTGAAGGAGGTGAGGTCAGAGAGGTGACAGAGATCATACTCTCGGCATTGACTAAATCTGAAATCTGGAAAGAGTGTGCTATGGGAGATTAGAAACAAAGCTAACATTCTTTAAACCACTATCTGAACCTGCGCTGACAATGAAGCTAGTTGTTGATATATTTTAGAAAAGAGCCAACCATGGGTTGGTAGTGAACCGGGTCCCCTGTTTAAGTTCCGGCCAGTTTGGATTTAGCACCTCTTAAAAGGCAGAAGCCCGTTGGTGCAATCTCTATTCATATAGAGACTGAAGTCTGTGTTCCAGTATCTTCAAAGACTTTTTTTTTCCAGAGAACAGATTTGCCATCCACCACTGACTGAATATATGAGGTACCGGAAACCCAGAGAAAGCAACCAAAAAGATCCAAATCCCCATTCCCAGGGAAATTATGAGACCCAGGCTCCCCTTCATCCTACCCTTGTTCTGTCTTCTTTTCGCACACATCTGGATTCAGAGGAAATTAAAGCCACATGTAACAGATGAACCTCAGGCATGGAACTCATCAGATGGATTTGCACAGTTCACTGGATATTTTAATCCTTCAGAACCTAATATCTCTTCCTCCTTCCCTTCTTTTTCTTTTGTTTTTCCTTCCTTTTCTCCCTCTTATAAATATTCTATTCATAGGCAGAGATAAAAAGTGCCTTTTGTTGCTTTGCTTTGTTTCGTCTTGCTTTTGGCCAACCAAGCACTTTACCTGCAAAGACTGGGGCTCTACCTCCCTCTTCTCATCGACACCCTTTGGTATGTCCTCCAAACTCAGGCCACCGTAGCTTCTTGTTCAGTCAGTCCCTTACCTTACCAAGGGAGGACTTCATTTCATCTTTTGTCTTTCTGGACTCACACCTGCTGGAATACCCACAACAAAGAGTATGGGTGGGCTCACTATATATCCTTCTAGAGGGAGCTGTAATTTGTCAGAGGCGATTTTCAACCTTTTCTACAAGTTGTCTCACAAAGAATGTCCCTGAAAGAGAGGCAGTTTGTTTTAAGGCTACATGGTGTACGACAGGCTCATTCTGGTCACAACTTGCCTGCCATGCTCAACTGCTATTTGTAGAGCATGCTTCTTGCTTTGAAAGTCTGTTCTGGCATGGTGTATAGCATGGTGTATCTAGAAACCCTGATTCAACCCACTTCGGCATTACTTGAGAAAATGTAGCTTAAAAAGAACCCAGGGTAGCTATGGGTTTGGCCTTGTCCACCTAGTCCTGGGGATTGGTGAGACTTGCCGGCCAATGAAAAGCTGTCTCCACCAAAAATAAATGATTTCCCATCCCAATTGCACAGATTCTCTCTTCTCAGTCTCAGAGTACCTCTGCGTTCACATTCTGCTTTTGTTCCCAGTTAAACACTCGAGCATCTGTACCAGTGGGACATCAAGTACTCCATTTAGGACCATTCTCAGTGGTGCTCAAACTTAGAGGACTAATCTGGTCTAAACAGAATCAGGTATCTTCAACAATGAGCCGAGAATCTAGGCCTCTGATCTCTCCATCACTGCTGTTGCCGCGTGCAGCCACATGATGTCGCTGTTGAAGACTGGTTATACTGAAGGCCGGTTCAACGATGCTCTGCTTGGCCACCTAACCCCAGCAGAAGATGCCGTGCTTCTTTGAGGGAGAACAATTTCACTTCCTTGGGTTCAGCATAGCCAATGGTGTTTAGCGCTCTCCTGCCATTAGCCGCTGGTCTCAGAAGCACGAGCACTGTATTAGGGTGTCTGAGTACGATGGGAACTTCCTGCATCACTCAAGTTCACACTCAAAATATCTCTTCTCTGTTAAAACCATAGACTTTATTTTTGAACTGAGTGCTATAATTATCCTGGGTCTAGAACATAGCTAGGACTTCTTCTTTCTTTAAAGTCATCTTATTTCAGGGGTCTCATTGCCCTTGCTTACCCCTTTGCCTCGGTCAGGGCCTCCTGGTCAACCTGGTCAACCAGAGATTCTCAGCTGAAAATCTCAGAGTGAAGGAATGGCATCCTGGACCCAACTGAAAAACCTATGTTTTCCAGCTCCCTTGCAGGTAGGGGCAGCCAATGAGATGTGAGCGGAGGCTGTCAGGTGGGATTTTGGGGAAATGGCTCTGGATCCCTTTCCCCTTACTTCCAGCTAGAGGCCAGGCTTGTGGGGATAACCCCAAGAAACTCTCTCAGGCCATGAAGTGTCCTTGAGGATGGAAAGCATGAGATGAAGTTGTTGGAGTGAAAAAATAAGAAGAGTGTGGGTCCCTGATGATGCAGGAGCTACCATGCTATCTTTGGGCTGCTTTAACTCACCTTCTAGATGGACTCCCCAAACTTTAGGATGTGTACAAATCACCTGTTAAAATACAGATTCTGATTTAGTAGGTCTGGGGCGGCCTGAGAGCCTGCAGCTCCCGTGTGATCCCAGGTTAGGGTTGCCTGATAAAATGCAGTGCACGCAGTTAAAATTATTTCAGCTAAACAACAAATAAATATTCAGGACAAATGTGTTCTAAATATAACTGCATGGGGTGTACTTATGTTAAAAAATAGTATAAGTATGACCCAAATATTTTATAGTGAGCCAACAGGTGAGCTTCCTTTTGGGTGCAACACAAATACCTATCAATGGGGCCTTAAAGTTCATGGGGCTGGTAGATTTCTAGTGGGTTTTGTTTGTTTGTTTGTTTTGGACTTTTAGTATGATGTCCAGGAAAAAAACATCACTCAACCTAAGTCAGGTGAAAAAAATAATAAAGTCAGTGGAAAAGGTATGTGGGGAACCCTTGGATTCTAAGACAAGAAGTCCAGCAGGTCATTATGAGCAGTGGCTAGTGCCTTGGCAGTTGAGGACAGAGCCTCTCTCCCTGGGGTTGTTTTTCTGTCCCATCTGTGCTGCCTGCTGTGCTACTGGGTACTATGCTACTCATTGTGAACCAGCTGCTCCTCCCACCCCATAGTTTGTGACCCCACAGACTCTCAGCTTGCCTATAGATTTGCTGTGATGCCAGCCCAGTCCTGGCTGCCCTGGGGTACGAGAGGGAGTGTGGCATCGTGG
The DNA here is from genome assembly GCA_004026545.1 of Mormoops blainvillei. NCBI lineage: Eukaryota > Metazoa > Chordata > Mammalia > Chiroptera > Mormoopidae > Mormoops > Mormoops blainvillei. The sequence goes on from PVJD01016580.1 coordinate 12,794, forward strand.
CTCGGAGCAGGACTCTGGATTCATGGTGCTGGTGCTGCCTCTCTTGGTACAACGGTTGGGGGTGCGTCATCTTCTCTGGGCACCAGCCTTCTTGTCTGTGTAATGGGAACACAATGACACCCACCTTGTAGGATTGCTGTGAGCCTGAAATAAGGTGAACAGGGCCTGGTGCGAAGGGAGCACTACATAAACCCATGCGGGCTGTTATCGCAAAGCTTCTAACCTCAAGTTCCCACTGGCTCTGGGCCTCGTGGTGTGAAATCTCCAGAGGAGAAGGGTCTGGCTGGCTCGACCTTGCCGGGCTGCCTCCGCGAGGGCTGTGAGGAGGTTAACGGTGTCTGCGGGGAAAGCTGAGACCCCGGCGCTGTGGGACCCCAAAGGAGGAAATCAGCCTTGCCTTATATGGGAACAGCAACCCACAGAGGTGACACTGAGCACGAAGCGGGTTTCTGGGTGGGAACGGCAGAAGAAATACTTCTAAGCAAAAGGAACAGAACACTGAGGGCTTGGTGCCCTCTTGGAGTTGCACTAGGTCAGTGGTAAAGATGTGCCATGAGATGGGGAGCAGCAAGAGATAAGGATGCAAAGGCCAACGGGCAAGACGAGGAAGGTCTTTATTGGCAAACTCAGGAGTTTGAACTTCATGCTGTGGGCTACTGCTCCCAGACTAAAATCCAAGCCCCTCTCACAGTGCCTCATGCTTGATCAGGGGTCTGTGAGTTAGTTCACTTTAAGGATTTTCTTAGAAACTGTCTGGGGGCAACAGGACGAGTTAATGTCCCCTCTCATTTTTCTGACCTGTAAAATGCGATAGTAACAGTGCCCGCCTCACTGAGTTGTGATGGCACGTACTTAGCACTAGCTGTTGTCCAATAAATGCTAATTGTTGTTATTCATAGTTCAAGGATAATTTGTAAATTAATATAAGCATTTTAAATTCATTAGGGTGGCCCACTCCCACTTATAACCTGGTATTGCAAGGGGATCACAGTACCCATGTTTGCATTAATATTTATGATCCTGTTGGCACCAGTTAGCATGCATTTCACTGTCATGGGCCAATTGGAAAAGAACAGAGATGAGCTTGAGCCATAAAGGGTGGTTTTGTAACAAGTGAGGTTCCAACGGTGTCGATGTTCAAACAAAGCTGTCCCGATCGTTCAAAGGCAGGAAAGTAATGCGCTGTTGTGAGACCAGCCCTCAAAGGGGAGCAGCCAGGAAAGGGCGCCGACATCGCGGCCGCCAACGCGGCCCGTCATCACTGCGCCTGGGGCGCTTCAGTTTTGGCAAAGCAACCTCATCCGTTCCACTGAGTTAATGTTGATTTGAATTTTATTTAAAGTCTTACTTTAAAAAAAAATTTATAAATTTGGCTTTATCGTTGTAGTAGAGCTATTAACATAAAAAGTTTATGCTGAGTTTTATGTCGGTACGTATTTAAGCAGTGCTATAATAAAAATAATTTAAGGCAATGCTAGGAGTTTGCAATTTCTGTATTATTATTACACACGTTTGAGAATACTACAAATGGCCGGGTGGGGACCGAAGGGCTTTAAGTTGGGGAGTGGCGTGATTCTGTGTTTCAGAAAGCTCTGGCAGTGGGAAGAGGTGAAAGGTGGGAGCAAACCCTGTGGTCTCAGGAGCACATGCTGCTGCGGGAAATTAACAGCCTTGTGGAAATAACAATACCTTCTGTTTCCTGAATGTCTGTATCGAACGTAGGCCAACCAACAGTCCTGGTTTGCCTGGGACCAGAGCCGACGTCATGAGCACACAACTAGTACAGTCGCACAAGGCCCCGTGCTAGAGGGACGCCACATTTGGTTTAATGCTCTGTTGTTACAGTCTTGAAATTATTAATAATTTTTTTAATAAGAGCCCTGCACTTTCATTTTGCATCGAGTGCTGCAAGTTACACAATCGGTCCTTCCTGGATGGAGGAGTTTCCCAGGATATGAGACATTCAGTGCTAATCCGGGGATAGTCCCAGGCCAATGGCATGCATGGCCCAGGTGAGAAAGAGAGTGGGTCACCTTGGGGCCTCTGGCGCTTTGACTCCCAAGCCCGGAGCTGCTCCAAGAGGGCACCTGGCAGAGGACTTGCTGAGCCCCCCAGGTCGGGATGAAGTGCACAACCAGGCTGAGGGTGTTGACTCAAAGACACAGGCTGGGCAGCTTCCGAAGGGGCTGCTCACCGAAGAGCAGAAGGAAGGCTTGGGATGCCTGGGGGCGCAGCTGGATGTCATTTGGCCTGTGGGGAATAAGTAGGATGAGGAGGAGATGGCGTGGCTCTTTGTAAATTGTGACACAACAGTGGGAACAATATCCAAACATGTCTCCTGACAGGCGTCCTTTGTCCGAAGCATGAGCCATTCATAGAAATCCCCCACCTTCCTTGAGAAGGAAAAGGATCTGCCTTATCTGCAGCAAAAACCCCAGCAAGGTGGCCTGGCCAGTGTGGCTCAGTTGGTTGGAGCATCATCCCACAGCCCACAGCCCACAGGATTCAGGCTGGTTCCCTGGTCCAGAAGTGTGTGTGTGTGTGTGTGTGTGTGTCGGGGGCCGGGGGGCAGGGGGCAACCTGTTGGTGTTTCTCACATTAATGTTTCTCTTTCTCCCTTTCGCTCTTCCTTTCTCTCTCCCTTTCTCTCTCCCTAAAAGCAATAAAAAAAATGTCCTCAGGTAATGATAAAAAATATTAATAATAATAATAAAAATAAAAAGAGGAAGAAACTTGAGGTCTCTCTTTAAAAATAAAAATAAAAAAGCAAGATATGGTCCTGGTAACTTCCTAGCCAGCATAGCCAGTTCTAAAATTCAGCCCAGCTCAGTCTGCTGCTGAATCCTAGGGAATGGCCGAGGCAAGAGAGAGTGGGGAAAAAATTGTTCCTTTATCTGACAGGGCCCATCCTCCAGCTGGAGCAAGATTCAAGGGACCCAGAGGACAGAGATGCCAGGGTCGTGGGAAGCAACAGAGGTGGAAAAAGCCTCGGGTCAAATATTTCTCAGTCATTGCAGCCAAAATGCCTCGTCTTTCCCAAAAGATACTCACAGCCTGTCCATGTGAGCTAGAAAGGGCAGCCATCCGAGTTAGGCCGAACCATCTAAAGGGGGAATAGGCTACATGACCCACTGGGGTGCCGGATGAAAACATTTAAATTCCTGTTCCTCTTATGTTTTTATCACACGTTCTTCCATACCTCTTTCGTGTATGTGCACTGTCCTTTGGACAGTACCTACTTCAACATATAATTTCTATATGATTATTCTAATAATGGGGCACATACTCATTTTTTTTTTTTAAAAGATGTTCATGATCAAAAATATTCGGAGACTCTTGGCTCAGATGTTGCCTTTGGAGTCAAAAGAGGCTGTCGAGTTTCTATTCAGGTTCTTTCCTCCCTCCCACAGCTTGGCAGATTCTTCTGTGCACTGACCACGTCTAAGCCAGTGTGTAGGTGCAGTGAAGCCACATATGGTCTATGTCCCCCTGCATCTCCAGTCTGACGCAGGGAGACTCTTAAAAGGGGCTTAGTACATGTTTTTGAATAAAAGGCTGAGGGTGACATTTAAAAGGTGGGGGAAGAGTCATTGGTCAGACAGAGGGTGGGAAGGTATTTTAGGCAAAAGAAAGAGTTGGGGCAAACATCTGGAAAGAATGGTAATCAGTTTGTGATTAAGAGAAGAACTTGAGTAGTGAGAATGGAAATGGGATGGTTTGGATGGCAAATTACTTAGCGAGGAGTGGAAAGAAGATAAAGGAGGAAAGGCGGTGTTTCCTAGAACACTACCTGGAACAGCAGGTGCTCAGTAAATATTTTTGAATGAATGCATAAAGGGATGAATTAAAGACAACTTCGAAAGCCAGGATAAGAGCATGAAATTTGACTCTAGGCAATGGGGAGGCACAAGAGAATATTAGTTAACATGTATTATCTTCCATAGTTTTGAGAATGGGGGTGATCTGCTCATTCACTGCAGAGACGGTATAGCGGGGAGAACTTCCCTTTGGAAAACAGTGCACAATATGTATGTGCCATCCTGGCAAATATTGTGGGTTGGATAGAGAGATGCTAAAGTCCAACTCAGTGTCTACTCCAGTAGAGGTGAAGTTCCATTAGTGGAGACGGAGGTGGAAGAAACATCACTGCACAGAACAATACGTAAGTACAGAGCTAAGAAGGAAACACAGAGCACTACAAGATAAAATAATGGGGAAGGTTTCAATGATGAGTTCCTACTTCAGGTGAACTTTGAAGATTTAGAATCAGGTAGGCAAAGAGAGACAGGAAGATCCTTTCGGGGAGAGAGAGGGACAAGCCCATGCACGTGACCCCAGTTGAGAAAGGCTTGACAAATTAGAGAACGTAAACAAAACAGAACAAAACAACAACAAAATTAATGTGACTGTAGCACCGTGAGTCCTAGGCAGAGAATGGCCCAAGGCTAGCCTTTAAACAGGCAGGGCGAGCCCAACCCAAGCATGGAAGAACTTGTTAAGGATTCTAATTCTCATCCAAAGAGCAAGAAGGAGACATTGAGAGCCTAAACAAAGGAATGGCAAGCTTCTACTTATGTTTTGTTTTGTTTTGTTTTTTTTAACAGATTACATCCAAATGCATGGGTTCAGATGATTTACACCCGGAAAAAAAGACCTGCTTATCTTTTTTTCCTCCGAATAGTCACAACATGTTTCATTTGCTAGTAATAGAACTCTGGTGTAAAAGTATATTAATATTGATGAATTAATTCTTTTGCACTTAAGAAGTACTTCAGCCCTGGTTGGGTGGCTCAGTTGGTTCGAGCATCATCCTAAACACCAACAGGTTGTGGGTTCAATTCCTGGTCAGGGCATATACCTAGGTTGGGAGATCCCCTGCCTGGTCACATACAGGAGATGACCGATTAATGTTTCTCTGTCATACCCATGTTCCTCTCTCTCTCCCTCTCTCAACCCCTCAATCTCTCTCTCTCTCTCAAATCAATTAATACAACTCAACAATAGCTTCTCTATGATTCTCTTGGCCTTTTCTTCATGGTCACAAGTTGGTTGCCACAGCTCCAACATCACATCTTCCCCTGCCAATATTTAATGCAGAAAGAAAGGAGAAGAAAGCCCTATTCTTATATCTCCCCTCTTCCTCTTTATACCAGCAGTGGGTATATTTCCCAGAAATCTCTAAGCAGATTTCCTCTTTATAGGGATTTGCTCACTGACCATTTCATAGCAAGGCTGAGAAAGAGAGTAGCCACCTGTCTGCTTCTATCATAGGAGGTAGTTGCAGCTAGAACAGACGGGACACTGAGCAGGCAAACATGAGTGACTACCATGCAGCTTCTTGACACTATCTTTTTTTCCCTGGCTTTTTTGAGACTCAGTCTACGAAAGAAAATTTCTTTTCTTACACTGAAGCCATGCAGAAACCAAATCATGTTCTGGGATGTGGGGCTACCTGGACAACTTGAAAGAAGGTGTCAAGAATGAGGGTAAGGTAGTAACAGGGAAGGAAAAGGGTAGAGATAAGGATTACTTTGTATTTGGCCTCTTCCACAAATTGCACAATGGGAGTAATTACCTGCTTTTTGGACAGCTTGCTGTATAGGTGAACGAGCACTGGGCTGGGAGTCAGGAGGCTTATATATGCATCCCGCTCCATCCTTCACCAGCTGGGTGACATTAGGCAAGGCACCACTTTACACACACACACACACACACACACACACACACACACACACCCCTATAGATAAAGTGTTTCCTCCAGGAAAAAAAAAGGTATAAACTAATGTAACAAACATCTACCCAGCTTAAGGAAAACATCACAGGAACCACTGAGATCCCTGCTTACTCCCTACACTATCACTCCCATCCCTCAGACCAGTCTTGAATTTGGTGCTAATAATCCCTTGAATTTAGCATTTCTGTTGCATATTCATGTCATTAAACAATGCATGGTGTTATTTGCTGTATATTTGGACTTGACATACAGTGATATTATATCAATGTGTTTGTTACGTCAGTGTATTTTTTGGCAGTTGATTTTTCCACCCACACTTGGTTTTCTCCTCGTTATAGGTGATTCCACACCCCCAGTTCATCCAGTCTAACTATTTCAGTGTTTAGATGTCCCAGGTTGTTTATCCTTTCTCCCACTGATAGACATTTGCCAGTGTTACCATTTGTTTTCACTATTACAGCCTGATACTTTCGTATTTGTTTCCCTGTGCACATGTCTAAGTTTCTCTGGGGTGGGTAATGAGAATCACTGTCTGAGAAAAGCACACAATTGAAAGTCAGACCTGCCAGGGCTGGATTCTGGTTCTGCCACTGGCCAGCTGCTTGACCCTGGGCTCGTCCTGGAACATCTCTCCGCCAAATTCTGCATGTGTGCAATAAGGAGTAATGATGTCATCATAAGAATCATTGTGAAATTAAATTAAATTGTATCATAAAATGCCTAACAGAGATGGGGCATGGAGCAGGTTTACAGTTAGCGGTTTCCCCCTATGTTCCCTCTGTTCTCTCGTTTCATCATTTATAAAATGGTGGTTATATTTCTCATGTTGCTGACTACCCAGGATCAAAGGGGATAGGCTAATAAGTAAAAACCTTAGGAAATTGCTGTCTGTGTTAGACAAAATGTTCTAATGCCAGCAATATCACACAGTTCAATGTATTATACAAGGTCTATCCAGAAAAAGTCCAACCATTGTTACTATAACAAGAACACTTTGCATGACATTGCTGTAACCAGACAGCCAAGGACTGGAATGTGCTTGTGTGAACAATGATGACTTCACAGAACCAGTTGGTGGGGGCAGTAGATGCCACTGAGTGAGCGTGCGTATGGTGTGGCTGTCACATTCAAAGTGACTGAGTGAGTAGAGCAATGAATCTGCATCAAATTTCATGTTAAGCAAAACAGTTTCCTTCGTGGAAACTATTCGGATAATTCGGAAGGCCGCAGCTGCTGATTGACCACTTCATGACAACAGCACGGCCACTCATGCATCATGTCTCATGCAGAGTTTTTTGGCAAAACATTGAATCACCCAGGTGACTCAGCCTCCCTACAGCCCACATTTGGCACCCTGTGCCTTCTAGATTTTCCCAAAACTAAAATCACCTTTGAAAGGGAAGAGATTTAAGACAGTCGCTAAGATTCAGGAAAATATGATGGGGCAGTTGATGGTGACTGGGAGGACTGTGTGAGGTCCCAAGGTGCCTACTCCGAAGGGGACCAAGGTGTCATTGTCCTATGCACAATGTCTCTTATATCTTCTTCAATAAATGTCTCTAATTTTCATAGGCAGTGGCTGGATACTTTCCGGACAGACCCCATACAAACATGTTTTGCAAGTAAAAACCAGCCCTCGTTCACCCATTCATCAGATATCTTTTGAGGTCCGCTGCACGCCAGGCAGTGGGTCATCAAAGATTGAACAGACGGACACAGACGTGGACTTCCTCTTCCTGCAAACGGTGGGCTGTCTGCAGGAAAAGGTACAGAACGAGTGGCGCACGAGTAAGTGCAAAACGTGCCAAGTGACAGGAAGGAAAATAACAACTAATAACAATAATAATAACAACAAAAATAAGCCAGTCAGTGAAAGACAAAATACCGTATGACCTCACCTATAAGAGGAATCTAATGAACAAAGTAAACTAACGAGCAAAATGGAACCAGAGGCACGGAGACAAGGAAGAGACTGACGGCAGCCAGAGGGGCGGGGGAGGGG
>PVJD01016581.1:0-20507 GCA_004026545.1 Mormoops blainvillei
TTTTTGTTCTAAATTTCTTGAAGGTAAATCACAGAAATTATGGAACTAAAATATTCAAATGTTATTTTAGAACAAAGAATTTAGAGTCTTCCCAGAATTCTAAAGCAATCTATGTATTAAATTATGTACTTGAGCAGATGAACCAGCATTTGGTTCCACACCTCAGGATTTATAGTGACAGGAAAGAATTATTTTATCTTTGAGAATGAGTAATGTGGACCAGAGAGTTCTACCATAGACATTGCTGGAATTGAAGAGATAACAAATATTTTTAAAATATCCTCTTCAAAATAGAATATGGGAAAGAAGTACATTCTCCATCACTGGACATAGGTTTCTGGTTAAATCAGCTAATGTCAATTAAACACCGTTATTTCCCCAAGAACAGGGAACTTGCCCTAACCATTCTTGTATCCATAGGTGCAGAAGTTGGCTTGGCATTTAATAGACCATCAGTAAATGTTTTTGAATGAACTGAAAAAGAGCAGCAAGGATAAAGCACAAGTGGAAAAAGGAGAGAAGGAAAGAGGAAGTGTGATGATGTATAACAACAGCCTGTGGACACAAGATATTTAAGTTCCTACCTGATCACACTAGCTCCCTGTGAGGTTCAGTTGATAGCCACTGAAGTTCTCAGCTTTCCTATCTGAAAAAGTAGAGTTATTTACAAAGATTTTTTTCTATATTTTGTTAAAATTTTCTTATGGTTTTTATAATCAGCAACATTTCATTTTAGTATCTTATCTGTCCAATTAAATGCATTTCCCCTGTTAAATTAAATGATATCCTCCCCCTGACCCACAACAGTGATGGCACACTGCCGGGTACGTTGCACTAGGAGAACAACAGAAGTCTTTTATGTTGTACTAGAAAAGTATAAGTTCACATTAACATTTCTTTGGGTTTAAAAATTAGTGTTTGTCCTTATACTTTGAAAAATTGCAAAATGTTTCATTCAATATTTTGCAACTTTCTCCTCCTCTTAAAAAATGTATTGACATTTATTTTCTTGACTGTGGAAACAATATCGGCTTGTCTTTTAAAGAATGAGAAAACAGATAATCCCTGTTTATAATTTTTGGTAGATTTAATTGTATTCCTTTTTCTGAGACATTCGTGTATAGTTTGTAATTCTTTGATTCTTAAGTAACTAAGCTAGTGTTTTTCTCCCAAGGAAAAAAAAAATTAAAGATTTTATTTATTTTATTTTTAGACAGAGGGGAACAGAGGGAGAAAGAGAGGAAGGGAAACATCAGTGTGCGGTTACCTCTTGCACACCCCCTACTGAGAGGACCTGGCCCGTAACCCAGGCGTGTGCCCTGACTGGGGAATCAAACCAGCAATCCCTTGGTTCTCAGGCTGACGCTCAATCCACTGAGCTACACCAGCCGGGGTAATCTGCCAAGAAAAATTTTGATAACATAAAACAGTTTTATTATGCTTTCTTTTATCCCTTTTAGTCAAAAGACCATTTAATTTTAACATTTTATTTTTTTAAAAATTAGAATTACCAAAGTCTAGCAAAAATAAGGCATCCTTTACCCAGTTTCCATGTTATCAACTTACATATCCATGGCACAATGATCAAAACCAGCAAATTTACATGTGATGCTATGTTATTTTAACTAACCTATAGAATTTGTTTCATTTGCACCAATTTTTCCATGATTGGTATTTTTCTGCTTCAACATCCAGTCCAGGTTCTCACACTGTATTTACTTGTTGTGTCTCCTTAGTCTCCTCAAATCTGTGACAGTTTCTGGGTCAACACTTGTCCTTTATGACTTTGGCACTTTTAATGAGTACTGGTCATTAAAATATTTTTTGTCACAAATCTTAGCTGAAATTTTAAATGTCACCAATCTGTGTTTGTTCCTTTGTAAATTATTTGATTAGTTATTAGAGTTGTAGTGATTTTGCTTAAAAGTTACAGAAGTTCCTTATATATTAAAATATTAACATAAATTATATGTGTTTAAAATACTTTTTCCATCATGCATATGTCTTTTGAAGTATTGCGTATATTTTTATTTTATTTTTCTAGTTTATATCTGTTTACATTGACAAACTTTTTCCTTGTGATGTCTTCTATAATTTTAAATGTAACAACTTCTCTCTTACCTCGTAATCAGAAATGTCCACATATATTTTGTTCTAGTTGTTTTATAGTTGATTATCTCAGGGCCCTTAGTATTTTGATTTGTAGTTTACTGGTGGTATCTTTGATCACTTCTAAGCATAAGAAATTATCCTATGTAATACCTATCAGAAACATTCACATGTACTTTATTCTAGTTTTTACACTGTATATAATTTGAAAAAACGCTTTAGTGCATATAACTTTTTAACCTATCTACAGTTTATTATTTAGTGTGATATCAGTCTAAGATCAAAGTAATGTTTTCTAAATAATTAAGCAATTTTTTTCTAACATCAATTATTGATTTCATATAGATTGGTATTGTCTCATTTTTTTCTACATTAAGTTTCTTTGTATCCTAAGATCTGTTTGTCTACCTAGTTTGTTTCATTGATTTTATGTACAATTTTTTTTCACTAATTGATTATTTGAATTACAGTGACTTCATTCTAGCAAATCCACATCCATTACTTTAGATTTTTCAAAATGTTATCTCTTTTGCCTTCTCATTTTTCCATGTGAACATCAGAATCATTTGGTATAGTTCTAAGAGATTCTCATTATATTTCTAATTATTTAGATCTTTTAGTGAAATTTTATAATTTTCTTCATGTAGCTATAACACAACATATAAAAGCCATTGTTTTAAAGTTTTGTCCATTTAATCCGTAGATGTTATTTTTTCTCATTATATATCTAAATTGCTTAATAAAGGGGTATAGGAAAGCTAAACATTCTCATGTAATTATCTTTTAATACAGCTACTTAATTGAACTCTTAATAAGCCTAATAAGTCAGCATGTTGTTTGGGGGGGTTTCAAATAATGATAAATTTATCTCTTTTCTAATTTTTTTCTTGTACCTGGTTTTATTGATCAGATTTCTAAAACACGGTTAAATAACACTGGATAAGAGTTTCTCCAATATTTTGTAACTAAGTTTGATTTTTGAGTCAGAAATTACATAGGGCACAGATCAAACACTTTAATAAAGAAAGAAAAAATGAGGAAAGTCACCAATTTCCTTTTGCTTATGGGTATTTCTACAGAGTTATCAGTTGTGAGAGACTGACCACAACTTGACATTCATATGTACAGTTTTCACCAAATGAAATAATCAAGTCAGGGAAACTTAAGATTGAATATGGGTAACAGTATTCAGCTTTAAAAAAAAAAAATTCTGGATAACTTTGATCTCCTAATCATTGTAATTATCAGCAAGAGATTAAATAAGAAGTCTACATCTGATATAAGGACTTAATGGTGAGTGGAATCCATGGTCTCAGTTGCTAGGATCACTGGTTTCTATGCAGATATTGAGAGTTCCTTTTAATCAGATAATATGTCCATGACCTGCCAGCAGATACTAGATTTGCAATAGATGCTCAGCAAGTATTAACCACCCTCACTCCGGCTTTGAAGAGATACTCAAATACTTACTAAAGAAACTCAGGCCAGCACTTTAAAAGTTGGTGAGAGCCTAAAGAAATCAAAAAGTCTGATAAGTGATTTTGTGAGTCAGTTGTAATTCCGGCTTTCTACCTTCATCTTGGCTTCTGGAAACTTCTCCCTTGATTTTTCTCTCTCTCCTCTCCTTACACTTATTTAACCTAGGTCCAGATACATCATCATTTTCTTCTCTGATATTTAGCAGAGATGCATTTGGGCTTTTAAAAAATAGACCTTGTAAGCAAACCGAACATAAAAAAAAAATAAATAAATAAAAATAGCAATAAAATCACAATTGAACACAGGGTCTTCATCCTAAGAAATTAGAATGAAACATTTCAATGAATTCTGGCAGTGTTCATGAGCATCAGTCTCTATGAAGGGTGCTGCAAAGATTTGGTCTGAGTTGTGGCTGCTTACCTGGGCGCACCATTATAAGAGCATCTAAGCAACGATCATCCCCTTTCAAGTGTCTCAACTGGAAAGAAGAATGGAGGATTTCTAGACTCCAGTGGTTGGCTGGAATAGCTCTCAAAGATGAATTTTCCTGTTCCTCCAAATCCTCCCTTTGCTTTAGATCTTTAACCCTATCTTTGCACTCTACCAGAGTAAGAGTGGAAGGAAATACCAGTCACCTGTTTTCCCTTTGTGCTATCCTGGATGAGATGTCTTTCCTATTCTCTTGATAAAGGTGGTGATCATCCCTTTAAGGACAGATAACATGCGTCTCTTATTGGGCATGATACTATAAATTGGATTCCAGATCCTGGAGATGGCAAGAATGATCAGTTGCTCTTCTAGGAATGTGAGGAAATAGAGGGAATTTTTTGCTAGGAATAGAAAAGCCACTCTTATGAAACACCAACGAGTAGAATGCAGAGGGCTCAGGGAACAGCCTGAGCAGAGAAGGGGACAGAGCCTTGTCTTAGAACTGTAGTCTGGAATGTTAGAGAAGAGGCTGGATGCTCAGACCCAGCACAGAGGAGCCCCTGTATGCCAAACCCAAGTACCAGCATGGAAGTGGGGCAGAGGTAATAGCAAAATAAAATGATGAGCAGGGAATGATGAATGGAAATTAAAAGGATATGACTCCATTATATGTTTAAAATTCACTAAATATTAACAGTACTCTATATCTTCTTTATTGAGATAATTGTTATATTTTGGTGAAGATATCACTAATCTTGACAAGCCATTTTTTAGGCTAACTAATGACATCCTTCTGTATATTCTGATGTTTCATTATCAGGCCATAATTCCTCAGAGCGAATTTTTTTATTCTAAGATTTTTCTCATATCCCACCATCCTCTCTCACACCTTGGTTAAGGATGAATTTACTGTATTTTTACATAGTGGGGAATTAGCTGGCTGCGATACCCTTGTCTGGTTGCCCTTATGGATAGAACACAGAGGTACATTTATATCATTCCCTTCTTCACAGTAAGTTATTACATGTTTAGGAGTTAAGTGGTAAGGATTTAGTTAAGCATCATAGCTTAAAATCACATGCTTCAGAACCAGCTGCTTGGGTTTGAATTATGTTCTCTATTATTTCTAACCCTGTTAGCTTGGGCAAGTTCCTTTTATGTCTCAGTGCCTCAGTTTCCCATTATGTAAATGAGAATGACAATAGTATCTAAGTTATAAGATTGTTATGTGGATTAAATGAGTTAATTTAATGATTAAATCACCTAAAAACAGTTCTTGGCTTATAGAAAATATTGAGGTTTGAAATCAAAGTTAGAAATTCTCTCCTAGTTAAGCATTTTCATCCTATAGCTTTACACACCCAGCAAATTTCCATTGAAAAACCAGACCCAGATATGGGAACAGCTAATATCTGTATATATTCAGTCTACAAAGCTCTTCTCATTTCAGCTTAATTGTTATAATACTGTGAGCAAGGCATGTAAAAATTCTCAAGGCTGTAATTTTTAAGTTAATTGGGTAAGAGAAAGTAAGTCAATGCAAGATGGATGGTGGATGGATTGGCAGACAGGCAGCTAGGTGGATAGGCATCTGTGGTATGACTAGTACAAATTGGTTCAATGTTAGCTTTAAGCCTGGACTTCATTTTCAAAAACTGGATGAGGAAGGGTTTACATAATCTAGGAGTAAAATATTTGCAGAGAAGAGAAAGTTACTCTTTGGAAAAAGGAAATTGTGAAAGAAAAAAGAGATGTGTTTGGTTTGGATTAATGCATTCTAGCAGTGCTGAAAATCTAATTGTTATAAAACCAAAAATCAAAAAAGGAACACTTTAAAAACAAAGTGAAACAGGCCAGTTGAATTTCACTTTTCCAGGGTTAAGAAATGCCAAAACAATAAACAGAGACAGAAGCAAATCGTTGTGATTTTAATGGGCCACAATGATGTATATGAAAGGGAACCACTTTTGTGCTTCTTGATTGTGTTTATTTCTCCACCAGATAAAAATATTAACATAAATGGCGTGAAATCTCAGAAACCACCCAAATTTTTTTTTGTTGCAGATTAACTTTTCAATCCGAATTTCTGATGACTGGGAAACATCTCATTTTGGGTACTGTTACATAGGCTTCCAGATAGGTATAATCTGGCATTATTTACATCTGGAATACTCTAGCCTGGAGTAAGGCAAAGATGGTTAGTTTAGGTCCTGGGGACTGAGGTTTCCCAAGTGACTTTGGGAAAATCACATCCCCATTCTGGATCTCAGTCTCTTACATAAAATTGAGGGTTTGGGACTAAAGCATGCCTAAAGGTTCCTGTAGTTTTATAATCTACCAGTTTTCACTCCAGCATTTTAACTGGGGTTTTGTAGACATTACTTCCTTTTGTTTGGCATCTGCAATGGAGTCTACGCCTCCTTGGAATGTGACTCCTTAGGAAGCTTTAAGCCAGTCAGGCTTCAGGCTCTTCATGGGGTTTAAAATAATCAACACGTGTCTGTGGCAGCCACCTAGCCAGACCACGCCCAGGAAAAACCACCCCACCCCTGGATGGGCTTCACACTAAAGACCTACACTTAACTGTGACCCTATTTAATTTTGCTGGGTATCTGGGGCAGATCAAACATAGAAGGCTTTCATGAAAGGGGAAAAGCTCAGACTTTTAAGATGAGACCTGGAGGTCGGGCCTGTTCAGCCATAAAAAAGATACTTATGAGGGAAAGTCCTTGAAGGACTCATCGTGGCTTCTTTGAAATTACTGCTGATGCTATATAAATAAATGTAAAAAGAAGGAAAAAATGTTGGATTAAGATGGAAAAGAAGAGGCAAACTTGGCTATTAGGAATATTTTCCCACTCTGCCCAAAAAGGCATATTTTAGTTGGTTTTACTTTTTTTCCTAAATCTCTTTGACTTTTCGATTATCAAGATGACATATTTGTGTGCTAAAATTTATCCTTAATTTTATGTCCAGGGCTGTTGAGATATGTGGTGCAGATTTCTTGAATCACTACCTCTGTTTTCACCAGCAACCGGGTGTTGAATGCCTTAGCCTTTCTGGAGGTTGCAGCCAACACAGCTAATGGAAGAAACTTTGAAGTAACTTGATAGCTTCCTGCTTTATTACAGAAGTAAATCAGCTGTGAACCTTAGTAATCACAGCCCTCAGGCTTATGCCACCTCCCGCTGCCAGTGACCAGGACTACTGGCAGAGCTGTGTCCACTGGGCAAGACATGTTAAATTTCATTCTCGTCAATATCATTAACACCCACCAAAATTCTACCCTTCCTAAAATCTCGAGATAGCAAGAAACAGGACAAATTCTTGTCATCACAATGGAGAGAAGAGATACTTAAATGGAAATAATTATACCAACACTAATTGTAGGTTTGTGGGTCTATGTACTTTTTGTATGTTTTAAGTAATGTCACATAACAGCAACCTCTTGAGGTAAATCAACCAGGGATCATCATTGTTGTTTTATTAATAAGGTTATTAAAATGATTAGAAGGGCAGTGCTGCAACTTAACTGAGGTCCTACAAATGGAAGACAGACCCAGGGTCATGTGTCCGCTTATTACCTTAAAAGTGCTAAGTTAATGGCACTGGAAGTGACTGTGAGCATTCTGATGGCTGAATGGATTTAGGAATTGATGTAGGAATACAGGGACATTTTCATGTAAGAATAAGCAAAAAGTCACTGAATAAATACCACTGATTTGACCATTAACTCAGTTCTGGAAACTCAGTTTCCATGTCTAGATATTCTAAATATGAAGCTCTCACATGAACTTCTGTGTTGGAAAGAAGTACCTTGTATTTGACTATAAAATAGGCATTTATTCTAGGGGAATGTGTCTTAAAAGTAACATCGGTGTTATCAGCTTCCATCATCTGAGAGGAGTATGCCTTCACAAGGTGCGAGGGACAGTCCTCTTTGGGGTTTTCCTCCTCAGTTATTGAAATGAATGGCAGCTCTCTTGGCTTTCTCAAGGGAGGGGTGGTCAAACTGTATTTCAGATCTTCCATGTGTGTTTTAGACAAAGATGAATGGTACAGAATACAGTAGTTTCTCCTATATCAGTCACAGTGACATTAATATCTCCATATGTATTTCCATAATAGTTTATTACATTACCAAATAAGGAGTTTGCAGATGTCTATATTAGAGGGAAATATGGAAATATTTGCTATCTTAAAATAGCGAACAATTTAAAGAGAGGCATACAACAATCTCAAGTGATACATGCAGAAATATATCGACAACCATTTATACTTCAGTCCCTCCTTATGCCCATATAAAAATAAACTAACAGCATGAAGTAGTAGAGTTAGAAAGACCTAAAATACTTAACTTATCTAAGTTGCGGCTTTCTCAACTACAAAATGGGACTATTGGCACCCACCTTATAATGTTGTTGAGAATACTAAATTAATAATAATATATTTAAAGTGATTAGCACACTAGTACAACATGTGCTAACTAATATTATTGTTATTTGTATTGCTCTGTAGAAATGTGCATCCGTATACAAAGGAGGTTAACTGGTAAGGAAATGTGAATAATGAGTTCAGCAAGACAGACCACAATGACTGAGAAAGTAAAGTCGGTGTCCTTGGACTAGAAATTATCTTTACTGAGCAGAACAACACCTCATTATAAAGGTTCATGTAATTATTCAGTGGCTGCATGTAAAGGCTTTCATTATAAGAGGATGGATTCATGAATAAATATAGAATTGACCACTGTATCTTTACTCACATGACAATTTGTGAGAAAGATAAGTTAAACATACTTATTTTCACTGACTTATTCAAAATCTGCTAAACTTAGGTTAATTATGTGCACGTATATCTGGAGTGTATGTGTCTATGGCATAAGCAAGTTTCCTCTGGCATTAAAACATTTTTCTGCTCTCTTGGGACCAATTTGCACCATTCCAGTGCCCCAAGTAATTTGGCTTTAATTTCAAAGACAAGATCATTCAAGTCAAAGAGAGACATTTTTCAGGAAATAGACCGAAGAGAGGTAGAATGTTCATCTCTTTGCTTGTGGATCCACAAACAAAACTTGCCCCCTGTTCCAAGACCAACAAGGGCTGTAGCATCAGCCGCATTTAACATCTTGCACCACATGCATAATGCATGTGGCTTAGGGGTGTGGCTCAATGGCAACCACAGAACTGTGTACTGCTGGCAGTGAATGAGCTAAGGAGAAATCCAGAGGAGAATTTCTTT
Organism: Mormoops blainvillei; assembly: GCA_004026545.1. Lineage (NCBI taxonomy): Eukaryota > Metazoa > Chordata > Mammalia > Chiroptera > Mormoopidae > Mormoops > Mormoops blainvillei. Next base: position 9,259 of record PVJD01016581.1, read on the forward strand.
TAAAATCCATGTCCCATTATCCAAGCTGTCTTGGGGATTTGTTTTGGTTATTGTCAGGAGTCAGATATATTTACCGAGCTGTTGCTGGCTCCATGCAGTCAACAAATCTTTTGTAGCCCATGTGTGTGCTATTTAGCCTCTGGAAATAATATCTCTTTTTGAAATATTTTTTGGGATGATTCCCAAACTTTTGTAACTGGAGAACCAACAGTAAAATAGTTTTTTTTTTTTCTTTCCTGAGAGAGCAGCTGAGGTGGCTTAAATTTAAGCTACTAAGTAGAATTTCACTGTTCGAGTCATGGGTACCTGATTTATGAAGGAAAAAAGATGACATTGCCATCTGACACACTGCTTCCTTGAACAAAGTTCTTTAGTATATGTGGAGACCATTCCTGACTGACAGAGCAGCTGGGAAGGGACTAAAGAACAAATGTAAGGGAACACACATCGAAGATGGGGCTGGTTCCATGATTCAGAGAGTTCTGCCACCCAGCTGGCTTCAGATCTAAGGTAGCCCGTGATAAAAATATTCTTGAACAACATTTTCTGCCAAAAGGACCCATTAATTTAGTGTCCCTACATTTGAAGGGCTACCTTAGATCTATTTGGAATGGCTATGATATGTGGGTTGATGATCAGCTGGTAAAAATTCTAACACAGATTCTAATCAGCATAAGATGGAATGTTAGAATGGCCAAATCTGCCTACAGCTGGAATGGGCTGCTTTGGAAGATGGTGAACTTCCTGTCACTGGGGTTATTCAAGAAGTAACATAACCATTGATAGACATTTTCAGAAGATTCAAGCACCAGAAGATGGGGTAGGGGTTTGCCCAGGTTTGTGGTCTGAAAGTCTCTTTGATCTCTGAGATTCAATGGAAAAAGTAGTGGGGATGTAGTAAAGTTATATTCTATTTGTAATTTACAAACTTGTCATTTTTTCCACAAATCACATCCAGATTAAAAAATAAAATAAAACTAATACATGATAATATAGACTGTGAACTGTAAGTGATAAATAAGACCAAAAATAAAATAAAAATCAAGCATCATTATTATTCCCATTACATACATGAGGCAATTATATTAGGAGAGATTAGGATTTATCACGTACCAAAAGCAGCAAAAGAATAGGAAATCCCCTCAGTGATTTATATTGTGACTTCTTCTCCCCTCAGGATAAGCAAGCCATGGATATAGTGCTGATGATTGAGACAGAGAATTGAGGGATCTACCATCATGCCTGAACTCTAGGGAAAATAGTCATGAAACGGAATGCAGGCACCATGACTCCGCCCCCATGACACATGTCTATTTATTTCCACTAGACCATTTATCTCCAGCCCTATCCTTTGGGAAAATTTTCAGGCCAGGCCAGAATGTAGCAATTATTCCCTTGTTCAAAGCAGCACTCCAAAGGTACTGGCTAAACCCTAACTCATTCCAGGAATCCCCAAAAGATTGAAGTGATGAGGGCTCCTGTCTGCCATCTGTAGGAGGAGCCCAGGGCGAGTGCAATGATGTTGAGCTAAACCAGATCCTAATGATACCACCTCGGGGAACATCAGGAATGCTGGATCCATTCTCAAGTAGATCTTTCATCTTGAGGAGTAGTTCAAGGATGGTCAAAATGGGGTGAGCAAGACAGACAAGGAGAGTACATGTCAGCCTCCTAGATCAGTGTCATTTCTTCTGCAGAACATAGTCTCCGATTGGCAAGAAAGGCAGGTCTAGGATGAGAATGACTTATTCTTCAGTGAGTGAAGCCAGGTAGGCAGAGCCGAAGTGTCTTTGGGTAAAGCTTGTTACAGACTGAAGCGCCTTTTCAAATTTTTCACCCTGTAGTTTTCAAATGGATTAAGCTGATTATACTATTTAGGCCTTCCATTCCTGGAATGTATATAATCTATGGCAAGCTTGAAGTTATCTTAAAGATCACCTAGCCCAACCCTTTCATTTTACAGATGAAGTAGCAGGTTCAAAGATGTTGATTGGCTTGCTTATGGTTACTCACCAAGTTGCCAGCAGAACCAGAATGACAATCCATGTTTTCTGTGCCCTGGTCGCACACTTTTCTCATTACCGAATGGAGGAGGCACAAGGTCCCAGGAATGGTGGAGAAGACAGTGAGCTCCTTATTTTGACTCAAGCCACAGGAGATGTCGTGGGGTCCGGGTTGGTGTTGACATTCATTTGAGTACACTCACAATGTAAATCTCTCATCCAGACTAATTTCCCAGTCTTGCCAGTTAGCCTCAGCAGCAGCCAATTGGAACTTCTTTCTCAGTGTATAACCTGTGCTTTTAGGGCACTCTGCTTTTGTCAGTTACAATTACTTCACCCAGAATATCTTTTTCTATCCATCTTCAGCCATCCAAGCCTGTTCAACTGTCGAGGTTGATCCCAAGTGTCACCGCTTTATGAAGCCTTACTTTTCTCTCCCCAATAGTATGCTTTCTCACATAGCCATGTCTCTTGGTCACCTGTCTACTTTTCTCTCAGAGTGAATAAAAATTATAAGAATAAAATTGGAGAAAGTAATTTCAATGACAAGAAAATAGAAGAAGTTCTCTAACTTCATGAAGGCCTACAATAAGTAATTGTTCATTCATTCATTCATCCACTCATTCATTTAATCTTTTAGTTCAACAAACCTTTACTGAGCACCCACTTCTCATATCCAAATCACATCTTTTCCTCAGAGACCAGCATAAATACTGTATTCTTCATGAATCTCTCCCTCATTCCTCACCTGTAATAACTGCTTCTCATAAATCAGCTATTTATTGTCTATGTTTTGCAACCAAAAGCTCCCCTACCCCCAGTAAATTCCCAGAAGAGTATTTTTCTTGGGGAAAAATACCAAGGAAATATGAATATAACACATAATTTTTGCTATTGTTTTTAAAATAGGATTGAATCACATTTTACTGATAGCCTACCACACTAAATTCTTGGTCTCAGTGCAATAATTCATATGCAAAAACGATGAGGTGATGATTTAATTGACTCTCTCTTTTTTTTTTTCCCCCTCATAGGGGATTTTCAAACCATCAGTACTTGGCAACCAGGACTATTCCATTTACCCTCTGGTTCTGGAAAAGATATTTGAAAATCCAGCAGCATTCAAAGCTAGGGTTGTTAAAATCATCATTTCCCTAAAGGATGTCAGAAATCCTCAGGGGAAATATTTAAAAGGAGAAATCTGTTTCTGTTTGGAATTTACAGATTTTATTTGTCTATTTTTCTCTTCTTACATGTCTCATCCTTGCCTCATCCCACGTTGCAGGAACACAGGTCCAGTTGTCTTTCCATGGATAAATCCATCATTCAGCAGCTGGCTGAAAGCTGTGCCTGTTTAAGGAAATGGTTTTCAGTTAACCAAAGTTTGCTAACATTATCATTAGTTCATTTTAGTTTTTCAGAAATTAACAATTACTTAGTAGTTCCAGTTTAACCAAACATTTGAAAAACATTATCAAGAGAGTGCTATAATTTTTAACCAGGTGCTATAATTTTAAAAGCTTGATGGTGTGATAAATGACATCTACTTTGAGCTGTGTCCTTTTTCTGTGTTCACATACCAATCTCATTTGCACTCAGTTCACTGTTTAATTATTGTTTGTTTACTTGCTGTAGCCCTCACAATGCTATGTTCTCTTATTACATTGATATTGATATGTCCTGAGGGACACACTCATGCCTGTGTGCCTATCATGTGTCATCAGTGACTAACCCACAGTGATACATCAAGGGTTCTCAGTAAGTGTTTGCTGAGTGGACAAGTACATGAACAGCCTTTTATCAAGTTCTTACTGAGACCCAACAAACACCAAAAAGGGTTTATCAACAGTAATACAACAGCCATTCAGAAGACATAGAAACACAGCTTTTTGTGAGTTGAGTATAACTTCAAATTAAAAATGAGAAGATAGTTTTGTTTTTCTACAGATGAGTTACTTTGTTATTGTTTTGTTTTAGCTTAAAAAAATCTCAATCTTCTATGTACTGGCAAACAATATCTTTAGAACTCGGCCCCCAGAGAATGTATGGAGAACTCCAGCATGTCAGTGGATGACAGGAATACTCAGAGGAAGGCACTGTGCAGGGCAGCTCGTGGGGTCTAACCAGGCGTGTGGGAGTTGGTTGTTCAAGGAGGACACAGCAGAGGAAATCTTTAGTAGTCTGGCCAAACTACTAAAGATGATTAAGAAGTAATGAGGCAAAGACTGGGAAGGAAAGATTTCCAAGGAGAGGAACACTACAGACTCTCAGAGAGAAGAGAATAAACAAAACGGAGACAAAATTCAGCAGGAGTATAGTTTAGAAAACAAGAAAGAATAGTGAGCAGCGAGTTCAGCAGGTGAACCGGGACCAGCCAGACAGCAGCTTTCGAATCACTTAAGGAATGTGAACTTCAGCTTCAGAATTGGGGGTGCAGGGTGGTCTTTGAAAGTTCAAGTCAGGGAGGCACAGGATCAGATTTGCATTTTAGAAAGATCATTCTGGCTTCTGTGTGGTAAACAGATTAAAGGGAATAGGACTTCACAAGGAAGTTTCCCACAGATATTTTCCTTTGTATATTTAAATATGATGCCCTTCGTGCACACATGTGTACTCACATGTACACACACATAGCTTTTCAGAATTTCACTTGTCTTATTTAAATTATAGAAATCAAATTCACTGGTGGCATTTACAGACCTCTTTTAAAGATTAAGCTCTTTTTTTCCTGAAAAATAAATGTATATATATTTTTTTTTTAATTCAGGAAATCATGATAAACTGTGATTCTTGCTTACTTTTTCACTCTACTTCCATTTGCTTCCTTATAACACACATATTCCACATGTTTGTTTTTGAAAATGAAAGTGAGATAAAATAATAATTATTAAGTCATAAATAAAGTCCCCTGCCTCCATTTGAACACAGCTACTATTAATACTTGAGGTACATAACTGGCTGTACACTATACATAGTGTTATACACCTGCTGTGTTTTCCAGAGTACCCACAGGCATCTTTGTACGCTTCCTTCATCTCAGTGGGTATATGATATTCTGCCGTATGATTGGGTTATAATATAGTTCACCCCTGTCATTAGGAACTTCACTTCTAATTTGATCAGATCAGAGTTTATATGAGTCTTAGAAATTCTTTTTCACAAAATTAAGATGACATTTCAGGCAGACTTCTCTGTCTGATTCTCTGGTATTATGGGTTGTCAGCATTTTTGAGGAACTTTACCACTAATTTAAGCAATACCAGGAAAGTATTGTCCTTCGGGGAGATTTCTGCATTAGCAAAACTTTTTACTTACAGTGAAATATGAGGAGATGCTTAGAGGAAGAATCTTGATCAAACTCTTTTTTAGAGTAAACCAAAATGGGAGATTTATGTACTGTTAAATAAAAACAAATTTACCACTCCAGGATGCCTGGAAGAGAAGATTCAATTGCCTTGAATTTTTTAGTCTTATCCTAAGAAATTATAAGGGAAACCAGGTGTTTTAATTTTCATTTGGAACTCTGTTTTTTTTCTTAACCTATTTCCCAGTTTATTTTAATATCTAATTCCATAATACTTTTGTACAAAGAACACTGAATTAAAAGTTAGAATGTTCTAATTTAGTTGCTAACATTGTCACTGATCAGTTTATTACTTGAGGGAAATAGCAAGAAATTAAGGACCTGAATTCTGGTGCAAGACATCGTTGGATTCAAAGTCAGATTTAATTATTTATGGTTTTTAGTTTTCTTGATTGTAATTGAAGTTATTCCTTTCTTCATTGTTAGTTTCATTTCTTAAAATGTGGTATGTTAGTTCAAGATTAAGGTGTCTGTAGTATTGGTTTCTTCTGAGTTCTGTCTCTTGGTGGACAGTTGGTCACCTCATTCTGTCCTCACATGGCCTTTTCCTCTGCATGACAGAGTTCCTGGTGTGCCTCTCTCTGTCCCAATCTTCTTTCCTTATAAAGACACCAGTCAGATGGGATTAGGGAGTACCCTAAAGGCCTCATTTTAATTACCTCTAAAAGTCCCTGTCTCCAAATACAGACACATCTGAGGTACTGGGAGTTAGGGCTTCAGTATATGCATTTTAGAGGATGCGATTTAGCACATAATGTAATATATCTAAAACAATTTATTTTAGTTCTCTGACATATTAAATGCTTAATAATAGTAGCAACTGTTATTTAGCCTCTCTGAGCTTCATTTTTCTCATTGTGAAATTGGGACATTAATATCCACCCAGCCTGCAGATGATGATGATTTGAGATAATTTATGTTAAATTTCTTTGTAAAATAAGTGGTAGGAGATTGTTGTTAATTGCAGGTATACATACATACTTTCTTCTCTTCTCTTTGAAAATATGCACATTTCATCCAGGCATTTGCTGTTAGTTTCTTTTCCATTAGAGCTGGGAGTTGGAAGATCAGGATTTAGGCTCCCATTCTTCTCCCTTTTATTCTTATAGGTCTCAGTACTCTCACTTCCTGAACAGGAAAGCAGAGGTTAATAATTACCAATTCATATAGTCTTTCCCATAGAGACTCTGCCCATATGGGGCATGAGGCAAAAATTAATGAAAGTGTAACAGAATCTCTCCAAGTAGAGGCAGGTGAGAATTCCTCCAGTGCCTCATGGGAGCGTTTTCAAACGAAAAGAATGAACACTGCTTGTATTATTTTGTAATGGGACCACATGTTCTTCTGGGTAGAAAGAGGAGAGGTGGCAATTTCCAGATGGAAGGCTATGTTCATTTTAATGACTTGGCTGGGATTTCTCTCTGGCTGAAAATTGAACTTGTTATGGAGTCTTTAAAATATAAAAGGTTTTAGACTGACAGAAGTTGAGTCTTCCAGAAATGGGAACTATGGCACTTAGCACTTTGTTGGCATGCCTGATGGACTTCTGAAGTGTACGTGGCCTGGTTCCATACTGCCCAAGACTCAAGGCCAGTGGAGACCTGATTGGAGACTGTAGGGCTCACCAGCACCTGGAGCTTATGGGGTTGGTCTAATCTGCCTGTCACTACAGATCATTCCACTTTGCTAGTATAACCTAGTAATTTATACTTACTTCTTTCCAATGAGATGGAGATGTTTCTTGAAGAGAGTTTCAAAAGATTCAAGTCACTCCATTGCTCTGAAATATTCAAGTGCCCTCCCAAATATGATAATATATTTACTTAACTTCAAACCCACCTTACTTTGGCACTAGTCTACTTTTTATGTATTCTCAGCTTCTTTAAACCCCACTCTCAACATTTGTACTTGCAGCAAACTAATTTTCACACATGGATGATAGTTTTCCTCAGTGTCTCATCCACGGTGAAATGCCCTCCCTGGGACCCCTGCTAAATCCCATCCATCCTTCAGCGTTCATTGCAAATGCCATCGCCATAATAAGACCTTTAAGAAGGCTCTCTAGATCCAAACCCACCTATTTAGAAGTGCTTTTTTCCTACTTTGAATCCTTATAGTATTTGTTTTTACTTCTTTTATGGGCCCTTACTTAATCCTGAATTATAGGTATTTGTCCCATCCCCCAGATTAGCTACTAAAAAGCAGGAATTATCTCAATTTTCTCCCACCATCCCCGCCCATCCAAACTTAGCACAAGACCTTCACTAAATGTTGGTCAGGTTGAGCTGAAAGGCAAAATAGAGTAATCTGAGCCTCAGGGTCCCGGGAAATACAGGGCTTATAGTGCCCTATGCAGATGAGGTGGGAATATTAGACTGCACATGTGGAAGATCATAGTGGCAAGCTTTTCTTAGTACCAATCAACCCAACATGCAGCTACTAAATTCTGCCACAGTATAATATTTCAAGGAGAAGGAAGCCAATGTAAACCACAGTATGTGCAAAGTCAAAATCAGAAACCCTGAGTGTTTTAACCACTAAATATAATTTTATAGTCTGTTTGATATGATTTTTCTAGGCTGTGGTTCAGTTCAAACAAGGCTCTTCAATTGAACACAATCCTGATTCTCTTTTGTACTCATTAGCAGCCACTTTGCAACTTTAATTTGGCTTATTCTGGGTGGCACAGAGAAAAGTATTCTTTTATGACTTTTGGAGAGATATATTTGGGTGTAACTTTTTGATATGCACTTATCTAAAATGGTCTATTTTTTATTTTCCTGATGAATAAGGAAGATCAGTCACTTAGTCTTAGGTACAATGAAATTTACTGGAAAAAATCATTAACTTTGGAATTAGAAGATTAGATTGTAGGTCTCATCTCTTCTTTCTGTTAGGATCCATGTGGCCCTGAGAACAATTTCTTACTTGTCCATCTAAATATAGCAGGGGAGGGAATCTTACACCAAATGATGTCGAATGACAATCGATCAACACGTTATTTCTTCATGTGAGAAACAGGATTATGGTGTTCTCCAAGAACTTTACCTCTTCTATAGTCTCCCCTTACTGGGTATTGTAAGATATAGTCTATCCTACAATAACCAGACTAGCTTTTCCACAAGAGAGGATTATCAAGTTGATAATATACCTCCATTTTCATACCGTTTTTCCTGCTGAGAAAAAAAAAAAAGTGTTCCAGACTTCTTGTTCCTGGTTCTGCTTATAAAAAGCTTGGTATCCCAATTCCAACCTAGGAACAAGTAAAAGCTGAACAAACTGAAAAACCAATAACTTTTCTAGAATTTACTAAAAGAAGTGAGGACACAATATTTAAAATAAAACAAAACCTTTCTGTGGAAAAGAATTTCAAGAGAATTAGAAGACAAGGAACAGGCTAGGAAAAAATACTTGCAAAAGACACATTTGAGAACTATTATCCAAAACATACAGAGTCCTCACACCTCACAAAAAAAACAGAAAAGAAAGAAAGAAAGAAAAATAAAAGAAAAAGAAAACAGCTCAATTAAAAAATGGGCCAAAGCCTCAAAAAGACACCTCACTGAGGAAGACATACAGCTAGTAAATAAGCATATGAAAAAATCCTCATATCATATATCATCAGGAATGCAAATCAAGGCAATGATATTTTACCACTCATCTATTAGGATGACCAAAATGCAGAATACTGACAGCATCAAATGCCGACGAGGGCATGGAGCAACAAGATCTCTCATTCATTGCTAGTGGGAATGCGAGATGATGAGGCCGCTCCAAAAGACAGTGTGGCAGTCCCCTACAGATTAAACTGCTCTTACCTTACCATCTAGAAATCTCACTCTTTGGTATTTACCCAAAGTTGAAAACTTATGTTCAGAATAACCTGCATACAAATGTTTATAGAAAGCTTTATCTGTAATTGCCAAACTTGGAAGCAACAAAGGTGTCTTTCAGTAGGTAAATGGATAAACTGTGTGGCATATCCAGATAATGGAATGTTATTTAATGCTAAAAATTAATGAGCTATCAAACCATGAAAAGATTTGGAGGAAACTTAAGTGCATATACTAAGCGAAGGAAGGCAATCTGAAAAGGCACAACACTGTTTAATTCCAAATATATGATATTCTGAAAAAGACAAAACTATGGAGAGAGTAAAACAGATCAGGGCTTGGGGTGTGAGGGATGAAGAGACAGAGAACAGAGGATATTTAGAGCATGAAAATGCTCTGTATGACACTAGAATGATATATACCTGTCATTATACATTTCTCCACACCCATAGAATGTACAATAGCAAGAGGAAAATCAATGAACTTTGGGTGATTATGATGTGCTAGTGTAGGTTCCTTAACCCTAACCATTGTAACCGCTCTGGTTGAAGATGTTGATAATGGGAGATGTTATGCCTATGGGCAGGGTACATATTAGATATCTCTGTTCCTTGTTTTCAATTTTGCTGTGAACTTAAAATTGCTTAAAACAATTTTTGCTATGAACTTAAAATTGCTTAAAAAGATTTTTGGTCTTGGCCCAGTGGCTCAGTTGGTTAGAACGTCATCCTGTCACCAAAAGATTGTGGCAAAAGATCAGGGCACATACCTAAACTGCGGGTTCAATCTCCGGTTGGGATGTGCACAGGAGGTGGAGGCGACCAATTGATGTTTCTCTCTTGCATCGATGTTTTCTTTTTTTTTCTCTCTCTCTTCCTCCTTCTCTCTCTAAAATCAGTAAAAATATCCTCAAGTGAGGGTTAAAAGAAGTTTTTTGTAGCTACCTCAAATATTGCAGTTTTTAGTTTTTAAATCCTTCTTGGAATGAGGCAGTGGAGATTTTCATGACTATACTTAATACACGCATGTGTAGATACATCTATTTCTCTTTTTCCAGGAATAAAAATCAAACACCTCAGTTTAGTGTTCAAAGGTCTCCATATCTGGCCCTGTTCAACCTTGTTTTCCAATACTCAGCAATCTAGACCTTCAAAATGAGCCAGGTCAGTCAAATTACTATTCTGTAAAAACATCTAAGTCATTACTATTTCTCCCTTCTCTGTCTATTCTGTATCTGAGACATCCAAGTGGCTTCTGTTACTGAAGACCCAGTCTCGGTCCCACTTTCTCAATGAGGCCATCCTTGAATGTTCCAGGTGTCAACTGATAGTTGTTGGCGCCAATTAAATGCCAACAGGAATCACCAATTGGGGGTGTGGTGAAGATGAAAACTTTATTCAGTATAAAAACAGCTCAACTGTGATACAGCAAGGCTGTGAAAACAACACAGCTGTGGAACAGCTCAGTTATGGCGATGAGGAAGCCCTAGGGCCAGTCCTCTCTCTGTCTTGACAGCTCAGTTCTGCTCTGCTCCTGGCTGGTCTGCTTTACACTGCACTGGTCCTGCTCCATGCTGCTCCAGCAAGGTGTCTTTGGCGTTTCAGCTCAGCCAGGGAAACACAGGCTTTGATCTTCAGTTGAAAGGGAAAGTGAGTCCCCAAAGCAAGGGGGACCTGATTTACATAGACAAGCCCCTGTCCCTGGTCTCTGATTGAACTGCCCTCATGCAAATGGAGACTCCAAATCCTCACAGATCGATTGGTCCATAAGGCACTTCTTTAATTGGTCAGAATGGGACTGCTCTGATTGGTCAGTGAAGATGTTGATGGGGATATAGCTGTGCCCCTCCAGTTGGATGGGGTAAGCCTCAATCCTATTGGTTGAAACAGTACTCCAGGAACTCCTTTAAAAGGGCTGGCTCAAATGGCAGAAGCACGGTGAAGGCATGGAGTTTCAGTACAGTGGCAGGTGTTCCGTTTCGGCTTCTCCAAAACATTTGCATGAGAGACCCTCATGTAGAAATGGCTGCTAGTCCCTCCCTCCCTCCCT
>PVJD01016582.1:0-20500 GCA_004026545.1 Mormoops blainvillei
CGCCTCCATGTCCTCACGCTCATCCTGTCTACACCTGAGCTGGGCATCACTCCCGTCCGTTTCGACGCTGTCTTCCCTGGGTTTCCAGTCATGAAGGTTTCATCTCCCCAACGCCGGGTGCCCCAGTACACCTCCCTATGCAACCCCCTGCCATCATTCGAGCCCACCTCCTAAGGGTCTCCCCGCTCCGTCTCTCCCCTCCACCCTCGCTCACCCTGCTCTGGTTCACAGTCGTCACTGTCCTCTCCCATGACAGCCACTACTCCCTCCGAGTAGACCCTCTGTGGGTCACCGGTCAGAACCACATCCCCACTGCCACCCCACCCCCTCCACACCAGACCAGAGAGTGAGCCATCTGATTGCAGAAGTGACCGCAGCACCCGGTGCTGACCCCCTGCAGCGGCCCACACCGCCACCCCAGCACCTGCGGGGGGAGGACTCCGCTCCCGTCCAGACAGCTGCTGGTGTCCCCGTGCCCTGTGGCACGGCTCTGGTCTGCGGGTCTCGCGACTCACTCTGCCCTCCTGCCTCTTCAGCAGGCTGATGCCGCCATGCCTCAGCGGGTCAGCCTCTGAGAAGCCTGCAGGGCCCCTGCCGCAGGCTGAGTTGGGCATCCCACCCAGGGCTCCTGGAGAGCCCCGCGCGGGCCTTTACCCCAGCAGGCTCACCCCGGACTGTGACCGCCAGGACCTCGGTCAGGCTGCAGGCTGTCCATGACAAGCGCCACGACTCGGATCTCTGAGCCCCCAGTGCCATAGAGAAACGCAGCGTGGACAGGTGGAGAGAGGGAAGGATGGAGCGGGGGAAGTGGGCGTGCACAGCACAGGGGTCGGTCGGAGGAGAGAGGGGCAGACAGAGCCCGTGGCCCCTTGCTCTCTAGCCTTTGGATTGGGAGTTTGGTGACTTGGGAAAAGAAGGCACTGATTCCCATGGGACCCTTAAAAACAGATCCTTAAAGGGAGAAGTGACAGGCAGCGAGGTCCTTAGCACAGGGCTGTCCCTACAGGAAGTGTCCCTGTCTGAAGTGGTCAGCACTAACAGACCAGAAAACTTCAACTTGGACTTGACACAGGCAATGAGGCCTCCCGTGGTAAACTGAGGCTGGTCCACCGACGGCTCTGGTGTGACTCTCCAAGAGCCTGAACCAAGGTCTCCATAAGCAATGCCCAGGTCACCACTCTCCCAGGTCAGGAAGAAGGGTACGGCTCTGGCGGCCTCCAGGGCGCGTCTGGGACACGGGGGCTGGCCGGGGTCCTGGGCAGGGGCGGCGCCGCAGGACTTACGAAGGCAGGTGTTCTCGGTGAAGTCCCTGAGGAACTTCTCACACTCCTCCTCCATGTTCCCACTCCCACGGCAGCTGCACCAGGGGGACACCACAATGCCCGTGGGGCTGGAGTCCACGTAGTTGGGTGTCATGTCAAACCCTGAGCAGGGAGAAAGGGGGCAAAGAAGAGGGGAGCAGTGAGACCTTCTCTTTGGGCCCCCAGACCCCAGGCACCACAGACAAGAGGCTTGGGGACCCTCCCTCCCTCCCACCTGCCCCCAAACACACAGACGTTCCCAACTCACAATCCAAACCCTGAGTGTTACTGTTCCAGGGAACCATGGTGGTCAGCAGGGGGCAGAGGGCATCGGCACAGAGGACAGACCCAGGTGGCCGGCGAGACACCCAGCCGCCCCTCCCGGAGCACGGCCCTTGCACTCTCCCAGGCCACCAAGTACAGCGTGCTCTGGGGTGAAAGCACCGAGGCTCACGTCCTGGACCCGGACCCCAGTGCCAGCATTTACGAGCTGGGCAGACCTGTGCCCGTCACTCCATCTCTCTAAGCCTCAGCTTCCCTGTCTGTAAAATCCCAACACCTCCGTAGCAAGTGCTGTTATGAGAATCAGACGGTCACGTGAGCTGCTCAGGCGCAGCAACTGGAGGGCCCGACAGGCAGTAAACGTTGCTTGTTCTTCTTATTTCAAAAGCCTTATGAGGTCCCTGGGCCGCCCCCTACCCCCGCACGATGAAGAGCTGCCCTCGCCTCTGGTTTCCCACAGCAGCTCTATCCGAATCTGCCACAGAGAAGGGCGCGCTCGTGCTGTCCACCCACTGGCCGGCCGCTGGGGCTGGGCCTCGGCCGCTGCCCCCTGAAGCTGGGGCAGCCAGGAGTCACTGTGAGCCCGGGCACGCTGGGGCAGCTTACCGATCATGCCAGCATAGGCGCCCAGACACGCCTGGTAATTGTCGGCTGGGCAGCTGGTGAGTGTCTGGTAGGAGGCGCGACAGTTGGTGTGGAAGTCCGCCAGCCGGGACCTGGTGTTGGGAGGAGACCCATGGAGAGGACTGATTAATGTGGCTGCCGTCCCGCCTCCCCTGCGGCAGAGGGCTCCTTCCCCTGATCCCGGGGGTGGAGGAGGTGAGGGAGAGGGAGGGGAGGAACATGGGGCACCAAGCCGTGGGGGGCTCAGGCTGGGCGCTCCTGGGGGCAGGACTCCTGGAGAGCCAGGCACCCAGTCCAGACACGGTCTACTCTGGGCGGGTCGTTCAGTCAGAGGAACAGAGAGCCCACAATGGGTTTGCCCAAAGTGGCCAGGACCCAGGTGGGAATGTCGGGCACCACTTTCAGCTTGGCCACATTCCCGGTGACCTGCCCAAGTCCTTCCACACGCCACTCTTCCCACCGGCAGAGCGGGTACGCGAACCCCATCCTAGTGCATCCGAGGTCCACGGAGCCTGCCCCGGGAAGTACGAGAGTCCCCCTGGGGTGAAACACCCTGAGGGCGTTCCCAAACCATCTCATCTTCATCCAACCACCAGCTTCCAGCTCCCACCACATAGGATCAGCCTTTCCTTCCCCTGGTGCCATAACCTGCCATCATCACCTGTTCCTCTCGGTCAGCACTGGTGACACTGTCTCATAACTGCATGCACACAGCCACCTTTCATCATCGAGTCCTCACAAAAACCCTGTGAGGTCCAGCAAGCCGTTGTCATGATTGTCCCACGTTACGGAGGAGGAAGGTGAACCTCAGAGAAGCTAAATAACACGCCCAAGGTCCCCAGGGGCGGAGCGGTGGAGGCAGGACGGCATCCCAGGCCTCCGCTCAAGGCGGATGCTTCTCCCGACAGGTCCCACTGCGCCGGCACCAAAGCCCTCAAGGTTCTGCGGCGCTGTAACCGTATTTTGTCTTTCCCAGGAAAAGAAAAGGGATCTGCGGTGACCTCCGCCCTCCCTCCTGCCCATAAATACACCCTCTGGCGCCTCACCTTCCAGCCCCAAAACAGGAAAAGCAGCTTTTCCAGTCAAGCCTCCAGCCCCGACAGAACAAGACTTCATCTTGAATGGGGAGACCAGCGCCTGTCGGTCCCACGCCACACCCAGCGAATGAGGTTGGGTGCTATCAGAGGGTGGGAGGCGGCAGCCTGGCCCGTGCCCCAGGCCTTCAGAGACCTGAGAGGGACGGAGGTGTCAATAGGTTCAGGGTATCTGGAGGCCAACCATCTCTAAGCACCTGTTGTGTGTTGAATTGTGTCACCCAAAAAAAGGCATGTTGTTGGCCGAATCACTGGTGCCTGTGACTGTGATCCTGCTTGGAAATAAGCTCTCTGCAGATGTGACCAGGATGAGGTAATACGGGAGCAGGGAGGACCCTCAGTCCAGTGACTGGTGTGCTTCTAAGAAGAGGAGGAGAGACACGGGCTCACTGCACGTGGGGACAGAGGCAGAGGCTGGAGGGATGGGCCTGCAGCTCCGGACACCAAGGACCGCCGGCAGCCCCCAAGGCCGAGAGAAAGACGTGGGGCGGATTCTCCCTGCAAGCCTTTAGCGGGGGCCTGGCCCCAAGGATGCCTGATGTCAGACCTCTGGCCTCCGGGGCTGTGAGGGGACACGTCTCTGTTTAAAGCCACTCAGTTTGCGGCACTTGGTTACAACAGAAAACTCATGCAGTGCGCCTTCAAAGACCACATTGTTGGTTTTAGCCAAATGCCTCCCTCCCAAAGCAGGGAAGCGGTCTGGCCTCAGCACTGAGGGGGACCGCAGGTGGGCAGCCTGGAGCCAGAACTGAGCTCTGCAAGGTGTGGGAGCTAGATAACAGCAGAGCCCGAAGTTCCCATCTCCTGCTGCCAAGGAGGCATCCCAGTACCATGTCTTAGCCAAAATACACGTGTCCGTTCCAATGGCATTTGATCACACGCAGGGCCCGGCTCCTGCCGCTGCCTCCCCAGGCCCACCTGCCGTCCTGCCCCATGAAGCCCTCTCCAATGGACCACCGGCTGCACGGACGTCTCCCACCTCTGTGTTCCCACTACAGACGGTGTCTGGACCAGGCAATCCCACACTTAGCCTCACAGACCCTTAACTGCAATTGGTCTACTTGGTCTCCCTGCCGTTCCCGGAGGCAGACTCTACTGATATCTTCAACCGAACCCCTTAGGTCTGGATGAGGTGGCAGATACCCACACAGCCTTTCTCCGAACATGTACCGAGCCTGCCATGTGACTGAGGGACTGAGGATGGGAATGGTACACACGTCTCTGCAGTGTCAGAAAGGAATCCCCAGCTAATGGGGACAGGGCAGAGTGCCACCAGGCCAGGGTCCTGCGGGAGCGCACTGCCCAGTAAGCACACACCGCCGGAGGTGTGGGGGCTTCCGGACAGCCCACCTCCCACCCGGCACACTGACCTCACGTCGCTTCTGCAAAGTGTGTGCTCCAGTCACTGCCACTGGCAACTCTGGAGACCCTGCCTGGCCTCACCATCCACGAGGCCTCTCAAAACGTCATTGGGTCCCACAGGCTAGAAGAGTGAAAGAATGAATAAGGAGACATGACAGCCCACAAAGAAGAACAGCACCTTGGTCAGAGGAGAGGAGGCTGTAAAGGAAGCAAGCCGGGGGCAGAGGCGGAAAGGTTCCCACCCAAGGAGGGACCCTCAGTGATGAGGGGAGGGGCAACCCAGCTGCTGCCAGGGGAGGGTCTGTCACAAAGCCATGCTCTGTCCAGCCCTTGCCTGTGATGTGACCTGTACTCTGTGTCCCCCATTACCAAATGGGGTGAGCCATGCCTTCCTACCTCCCTCACGGGGGACACGAGAGGGGCGGGCACAGAAAAGTGGCATCCACACCCCTGTCTTCCCTCTCTACCCACGTGTCTTGTCCCTAGCACCGCGCCCGCCACTGGCAAGTACAAACGGGACAGTTGTCCCTGTGTCTGAGAGAAGGAAAATATACCTGCTCACCCTGCCAAGGCTGATCTCGGTCCCAGGCAGGCATCAGGGAGAGAGCCCCCCGCCCCTCCCTTGCCACCAGGCTCCAGGATCACCCTGCTGGACCCTGGGGGATGATGTCCTTCCTACCCCAACATCACTTTCCACGCCACATTGAGGACCCAGGAGGAGCGGCACGGGCCCCCTTTGCCAGACCCCGGGGCAACCGACAGGGTAGGGCGGCCTGCCCCTCCGAGGCTGTGGCCCACTTCCTTGAGGGCAGGTTTACCGCTCTATTCAGGGTGCAGACGGGAGGAAGCAGGCGCAAGGCTGGCAGACGGTCACGGGGAAGGGGGAAGGGAGGGGACGCCGCTCGGCCTTCTGCCCCTCCATTCCTCCATTCTCAGTATCACAGCAGCCTGGGCAGGCGGGAGGGACACATGGAGCTGTTTAGGAGGACGCCCCATCCAAGTCTCCAGGAGGTCCCTGATGGCTCAGGTCCTCGCCCCCCGTCAACGCACGCTGATGCCCACGGCAGCCAGAGCTCTCTGCCCACATCAAGCCCGCGACATGCCCGACTCCAGCCCTGACACATACCAGCCGTGTGGCCGCTCCCAGGCCAGCCCTGGCAGGCACGGTCTCCAAGGCCAACGTTACCCTTTACACAGCGCACAGCGAGCCGGCTGGGGGTCTCGTGCCACCTCTGGGCCAGATGCCGCTCTTCCCTGCAGGTGCCCTAAGGCCACCTGTCTCTTGGATTCTGCTCTCACTGCCAGGACAGACTTTCCTGGGTCAGACCCATCACTTTGCAGATTTCCTCCTTTAAGCACCCCCATAAGAGAAATGGCATAGAAGCCTGCATTTGGGGGTGGGGGCTGTGGAGAGAGACGAAAAAAAAGAGAGCAACAGAGGACAGCAAAAGAACCAATATGAACACAAGCCAAGTCGATCTCGGCGAGGTCAGGTGAAGACCAAATGAGCTCTGGGCAGCAGGTAGGTCTGTCCAAGAACACAAACCCTCCTTGGGTCGGTTCCATCAGCAGCTGCAGCCCATTCAATCACAGGCAAGCGGGGGGAGGGGCAGACAGAGACACCTGACCCCCAATGTGATTAACCAGTTGCCAGATTAAATACAGGACACCCATTCAGTTTGAATTTCAGAAAAGCACTAATGCACTTTTTTAGTATAAGTATGTCCCACGCCATATTTGGAACATATTTGTATTAGCCAGTTTTCCTTTATTTACCTGGAACTCAAATTTAGCCAGGTCTCCTGTATTCTTATTTGTTAAGTCCAGCCACCGCGTCTGAAGGGCGGATGGGCTCCCGCAAAGCCAAGTGCATGCGTGAAGACCGACCCTCTCCAGCAGAAACCATCCAGTCTGGGGGGGTGGCGGGGGGTGCGTGGGCTTCCTATAGCTTGGTGGTTCTCAGAGTGTGGTCTAGAGACCAAAGCATCGGCTTCAACTGGGATCTTGGTAGAAATGCAAGTTCTCAGGCCCCGCCCGGACCTAGCAGATCTGACATTCCAGAGTAGGGCCCAGCAACCTGTGCTCTAACCACCCCTCCGGGAGATCTGGGGGCAATGCTTCAGGCCATAGCTCACGGTTACGTAGCAATGAGTACATACGTTTACACAGATGCACACACACCCCTATCACCCCCCCACACACAATCATACCTGGACACGTGCCTCTCAGTTCCACACGTCAGTCTCGGTCAAGGGCAAGTTCAGGTACCAGTTATCAATGAGATAGTCCCTTGACCCAGGTTGTGAACACCTTCCCTAACATATCTACTTTCTCAAGTCTGTCTGGCCTCGTATAAAATTGGGGTCTTGCGCCCACAGAACCCCCAAACACTCCAATGCTGGTCAGTGGGTGGCTTTTTGGTCTGAGGTTACTGTCAACTTCCCAAAGTTCCCATTTTTTAGGAAACCAATGGGTTTCTACTGGTTGCAGAAGCAGGGAAAGAGGAAAAGGACCTAAAGTTTACTGAGGGCCTACTGTGTGCCAGACACAGTTGTCTGATTTAATTTTCTGATCAACCCCATGAAACAGAAAGATTTCACAGTGCGGACAGGGTAGCTCCGAGAGGCAGGACCCCCATGTACGTACCCTGCGGCCAGCACACCGGGACAGGTACCTGCCAGTGAGGACAGGGTCCTTTCTCTGGCTCTGTTACCATGAGCCACCACAGCTAGCAAGGCTTTCAGGTAGCCACCAGCACTGCCTCACGCAAACCGATGCTTCACGGAGGCAAAAAGGGCTCCCAAGAAGAGCAAGTTACTCCTAAGGGGTTTCACAGACCATTTACGGGAATGCAGAGAAAATGGCTTCGGCGGGCCCGCGCGCCTCTGGAATGGCTTTCTGGGGTCCACTCCGGAGACGCAGGGCCTAGTTAAGCGGGTCCGATGTTACGCGACACCGAGAAAGAAGTGGATTTCACCCACATGGCTGCTTTGTGACACATCCGGGGCTCACTGTGGACAGCCTGCACCTCCAGCCCTTCCTGCCTCCTCCGGGACGCTGCCACCACCTGCTTCCTAACGCTGGGTACCGCCTTCCCCGCCCCCGGGCACACTGTCACTTATTCTTTCTGCCCAGAAGCACTGCTCCCCCAGGGCTGGGCTGGGGACGTCCTGCTCCAGCCAGGTTGTCAACCATGTCACTCCACCCTCCTGTACTGCCGGAGGACACACGACCCAGGCAGAGCCAACCACACAGTTCCTTTCCTGGCCACGCTGGCCGGCCCAGGGACAAGGAGGTGAGGCAAGCCAAGCCAAACGGGGCCCTTCCCCGAGGTCTCGCTAACAGAGCGGGCACGGGAGAACGCTCCTCTTCTTTCTGCTTATGAGACACCGTCGATGTGAGCCCAGGGAGACTAGGGCCATCGTTCTAGCCCCATGGTACAGTAAAAATGAGCAGCTGAACTGAAGAGAGGAGCAGGAATGAGAAATGAGAGAGTGCGAGAGAGGAAGAGACGGAGGACCCAGAAGGGCATACTGGTATCTGAGCCCCGGAACACTCTCCCGCCCCTTTCTATATTTTATTGGGAACCAATGAGTTCCTTTCCTTATGATTTATTTACTTATTTATTTTTGACTTAATCTTTACTGTATTTCTTTCCATTACCATTTAGTGCCCTTGTCTGACATGATCTTCCTGTCCAAATTCGAAGCAACAAGAAAAGGTACACACTGGAAAGGACACAGACAGACCAAAGCCCAAACCCCGCAAAAGGCCAAAAGTGCGAGAGCACTTCCCTGGGAGCAACTTGGAGAATGAACGATGGTAAAATTCAGGAAGGAAGGCGTGCCTGGCCCTGGGATCCCTCCCCAGTTCAACCAGAGAGGGATGGCCCAGACGCGCCACAGAAGCTACGTCACTCTTAAAAATGACAAGGATGTAGGTTGTGTCGATGTATGGAGATTCGAACATGAAATCACGTCAAGAGACAAAAAGCGGAAGACAACACAGTTTCTGCACCCAGGTTACGTACACGGGGAAACGGTGAGCGTAAGATGCTAATGCAGTACGCTGTCCATTAGGTTCTCGTCTAATAAAGTTGCTCCTAGACTGTAATTTTCTCTTTAAGTTTAATGGAACAGGGCCTACTCTAAACAATGATGTTTCCAAGCTTTCAGTCAGAGAAAATGTTACTGGTCCCAGGAGCATCAGCAAATTCAACGGACCCTCTGTCCAAGGCAGACGGGCTGCGAGGGAAAAGCTGCCGGCTCAGGGAACAGGTTCCTCGTCTGGGGCGGCTCCAGCCCCTAGGAGTGGGCAGGTGGGGGCGCAGAGCTCGATGCCACACCGGGAAAGGCAGCCTGAACGCTTCTGGGCTTGACCAAGCCCTCGGGGCAGGCTGCCTGTTGCCTGTAGAAACGTTTGATCTCCACTCACAGGAGACCCTGAATCCTTCGAGAACCCTCCCCCCCTGCAGCCCCTCCCCAGGAGCACACCCAGGCGCGAGGGATAATTTCTGACATCATGTCTTGCCTACCGGGTTCGATCCTCCACTCGGCTACTCACTGGCTGACCTTGAGTAGGCCTTTTTTGGCCTTTTGCATGAGTAAGTCGGACCCTTTGTGGGTTTGGGCTTCGGTCTGTCTGTGTCCTTTCCAGTGTGTACCTTTTCTTGTTGCTTCGAATTTGGACAGGAAGATCACGTCAGACAAGGGCACTAAATGGTAATGGAAAGAAATACAGTAAACCTCTCCAGCCCTCGTTGTCTCTACTGCAAAACGGAGGGAGTAACAGCACTTAGTTCCCACGGTCGTGGTGAGGACTGAATGAGACATCCAATGAACCGATGTACGTAAGTGCCTGGTCCACAGAGGTGCCCATCAACGCTCACGGCCTCTGTTACTGAGATGAGGGGCACCGCTAGGCATCTTGAGCATGGAACACCGTGCAGAAGGCATGAGTTCTCTCTCTTCAGAACAAGGAGACATGTCATACTACGTCTGACCTACGAACAAGCACCTCTTGCATTTACACAGAGTCGCACAAAGCGGTTCCCCGACGTCCCCACATTTTACTCTGATGGCCAGGCTCTGAGGTCGGCGTCACCGCCCTGCTTTGCAGACAACAAAGCAGAGGCCCAGAGAGGGTCACTAACTCACCGAACGGCACAGCAGCAAGACCAGGAGCCTCAGCTCCAGACCTCAGCTCCAGGGCGGCAGGTCTTCCCCAACCGCCATGCCGCCCCCGCCCCCGCCCTGCCATTGCTTTCCCAGCCCACTACTGTCCCCCAGTTATCTGAGTTGTGGCCGCAGCACCAAGAAGGTTCTTCTCCTCTGGCATTATCCAAGGGAATCAGTGGGGTACCCCCTCCCCATCTGTCCCCGTCTTTTCCACCCAGTCAAGAGCTCACCCAGCACCCACGCTCTTCTCCAGAGGGGCCGTGAGGGCGCCCACAGAAAATGAGCTGCAGGGCGGTGGTTTGAGCCGCTGGGCCCCAGCTGCCCAGAGCAATCCATCAGGTCCAGGCCCCCATCAAGAGTCAGACACACCAACCACAGGGGCCAACCCAAGGCTGCTCCAGGAGAGGGTCGGGAGGGTCTGGAGGGGGCCAAAGTCAACCCCAGCCCCCCGGCCCCTGCACCGCAGCCCAGGAGTGGCAGCCAAGACCACTTCCTTCTTCTGGACACCACCACTGGGTACACTCCTTCGTGTCCTCTGAAAACCCAGGCACGCAGGGCAGGGACCCTCTTCTCCATTTCTCCCCCATCCCTTCACCTATGCTCCAAACTCATTATTACCTGGTAAGAGGAGAGAAGAATTAAATGTATGCATCATTTGATTTTAATTGAAGGACTGTTCTATTTCATTGAACTGCTAAGTAAGCCGAACAAGAGATTGTGTTTACATAAGCAAACCCCAAGTCACTATAGACTTGCTGTCACATTAAGTCAATACTTATGAAGGCTCTCTATTTAATTATTCAGTGAGGATTGACTTATTATTGTTAAGAGTGTGGTTAGCCTTGAGCTAGGTAGCCAGCCGGCTGAAAGATTTCTCTCAACTTTCTCTGAATGCTGATATGTCTCTCGCTGGGAGGTATGGGGTTAGGTTTCTTCCCTCTCATCCTCCCCACCACCCTCGTCCCTGCTGCTGAAGAGCCAAGAGCTCCCAGTCCGCCACCTCAAGTCAGGGCAGCAGGTGGCCCTACGGTGGCCAAGGGGCGGCAAGGTCCCAGCTGCCGGTGGTCGGCCTCTGCCTGGTCTCCCTAACCCCGGTAATCAGTCCCGAAACTCTGACACCTGGGCTCTCATTAGCGTCGTTTCCCTGCTCTTAGGTCCGGCTGTTCTGACCTCACCGTCCCTGTTCCAGATGCCCAGGACCTCCTACTCCAAGACCCAGGTCCCTCCCCACCTTTATTATTCCCAGCACTTCCCCTCCAGCCGACCCCCAGGGAATAATGCTTCTCAGCCTTCACAATCCTTCCAAACCCTATTATTCTATGGCAAATTGTAACAGAGGCCAATTGTTACAGAGATGCAGATGCCTCCTTGCACCAAATACATTTCCTAAACATAACATTTGAGGTGGGTGGGGGGGGAATCAGAGGTGGATGCTTAGCCTAAACAGCAGACCGACAAGAGAGGTCCAGTGATTACAGGCAAAATCCCAGCGGCCAAACCACCCTGTTCGAACCCCAGCTCCGTCAGTACAGGGCTACGGCCCTGGGCTCGTTACGGCATCCGCCGTGCACAGTACACTTCCGTGTAGTGTGTGCACCCACGTTTTTGGTCCAAATTTTCAGGAAAAAAGTCTTTCGTTTTAATGTTTTAATTCAATTTTTTATTTGTATCTAGAAACAAAACTGATTACCGTATTCCAAGGCATTATTTTGCACACAAATATCATTATCGTTTCCAGAGTCACACTTTTAACGCACAGCAGAAATAAAAGAATTAAAAACATACAGTTACGGAATTAGTACCACCCACATATAGTGTGCATCCTTGTTTTTCCCTCAAATATTTGGGGGGAAAGTGCCCATTGTACACGGCAGAATATAGCGCCTGCCCTCCGTGGGCGTGCCCATCGACAACAGCCGCCTGGTGGTCTCTGGCAAGAGTAACCGGGAGCCCTGCCCAGCACCCAGGGCCGTGCCCACACGCTGCTCTGGGACCACGGCCCCACCGACACCCCCAGAGGAGGACTGACTCCCTAGGCCTCAATGGCCCGCCATCTGCCCCCAGAACCCCCTCTACCATTGGGTCCCTGCTGATCTCTGTCACCTCACCCGTCCTCACACTCCTCCCCTCCCTCCCACCCCAGGCCCTGCAGAAATATCAACCACACGCGTTCCTTATCCCTCGGAACTACTGCCAGGAGTTTCTGCCCCCAACCACGTCCACTTGGAAACCTCCCCCAGGTCACCCTCCAAGCCCACTTCCGGGGCCAGCCCTTCCGGAAACCTCCCCCTTAATGTCCTGCCCCTACTCCGAGCTCGCTTCACAGGTTCCAGTCACTGCTGGCACCACTATCCACATCATGACTTATATTTTCCATCTCTGTTCCTTGCAACAGGGAGAAGCCATTGCTCAGGACAGAAGCCATTTTATTCACATTGAGTCGTCAGTGCCCAGAGCCGTGCTTGACACTGAACAGAAGCAGGTAGCCGTTGGATGGACGGGGAAAGAGAGAGAGATGGAAGAAAGAGTGGATGGGTGGGTGAGTGGGCGGGGGGCTGGAAAAGTGGCTGGCTGGGTGGATGGACAGGCAAACGGACTGTCAGACAGACGGATAAATAGATGGATGGGTGGGGACGACATCTGAAGGCACAAGCTGGAGGAGAGTTAAGAACTGTCTTAACACCTCCCCTTGAAAATTACAAACAGGTTTCCAGCTGGAAGACAGCAAAATGCATCAATGTTGCATTAACCTGGCACCCAGATAGCTCAGCCCCCACGATGCCCTTTGTGCATCTGTCTTCCTCCCCTCCTCCCATCTGCCTGGTGGTTCCTGGGAACTTGGAAAAGTATCTCTGCTATCTCTGGTAACAGCCATTCGCTCAAGGAGGCCCCAGGGGCCTGCAAGAATTAACACACATCCGTAAGCACCACACTTAAGATGAAGAAGTGTCTTGAGGACCTACGGAGGAAATCCAATGGGCCCCTGCGGAGAAGGCTGGATAAACTGTCCATTCGCAACCAGGCAGAGAGCACAGGGGATCGGTGACGGCGGACTACTTGGGTCAGAACGCCCGCTGCTTGCCAGCCGCGAACCCTGGGAACGTGCACCTCTCAGTGCCTGACTCTGACGCCGGCGCGGAAGAGTGTTTGGACGGAAACTACGTGCGCAGGAGCGACCGGCGAACCCACACCCGCAAAAGTACTTTTGGGAAACAGAATTCGCTGTCTACATGCTTATTCTTTTTCTCCTTGGGAATAAAAGACAGAGAGAGAATGAGGCAGGACTATCGCACCCGAATTCTCTTTTTCAGCTGGTCGGACGGACCAGCTGGCAGCACAGGGAGCCAAGGCAGGAGGCTGGTGTGGCGGAGCGGGGGAGGGGCCTGCTCGCCACACCCCGGACCCCCCAGGAAGCAGGAAGGCCCAGGTGTGGCTGGGGTCTGCCCTCAGAGAGCGCTGGGCAAACACACCCTCGGGCCCCTCCGCCTCTATTCCAGGCCTTCTGGAATGGACAGACCAAATATTCCTCCTATCAAACACCCGGGCAGCTATGCCACCGCTAGGAGTCTTTCTCATTATATAGACTAATGAGAAAGCGCTGTGCTTCCACTGTGCTTCTCCGCAGCAATTCATCAAGGCAACATCCATTATAGATGACATTTTTCCTGAACTAACAAAGGCTGGGAAGCTGGGGAAAGTGGTTAAAAGGAAATATTTAGCTGATTCCAGAAAGCATTCCAAAATTAATGGTCCGCCCCTGCTGGCCAGTGCTCCCTGCGTGCTTCCGCCTCCCCTGCGGACCCCCGCCCTCGCCCTGGCCCGGGGCCACCTGAGTGGCAGGCTGGGGAAGGGGAGCGGTGCCGACTCCCAGGGACACGCTCCCTTCGGAGAGCGAAGTCGAAAGCGGCAGCATCACGAAGCACACGAGACCACATTATTTGTGGCCCCAGCTTGCTGAGGCAAGATGAAATAGCCAACTGCAGCTGCTGAACTCAGCTTTTTTTCTTTTTCTTCCTTCTTTCTCCTTCGCTGAGGTTAGTGTTTCACAAAAAGGGCTTTAAAAAAGTAAAATCTATAAACTGGGGGGTTCCAACCTGTCAGCGATGGTCAAGCACGCAGAAGCCGCATCCAGGACGGAGCGGGCCCAGGCTGCCGCCTCTCCTGCGAGCGGGACGCTCGCTCACGCGTGTTCCCACGTATGTGTCCGTGCGAGGGCCCTGCCACCCTGACAGACACAAGGCCACGCAGCTGCTCGGGGAAAGAGTCCCCGGTCCCTCCAAGCACGGGCCCTTCCCCTCCGTCCTGACTCTTGCGTGGGTTCTGTGTTTCTACTCTCCAACTCCGAAGCAAGCAACAACTTCAGGTACCCCTCTGAAATCAGAGGCCCAGGAGCCGTGGCCAGTGCCGCACGAGCACTGGGCACTGAGCCCTGCAAAGGGTCAGCTTCCACCAATGCCTTCCACGTGCAGTGGGCTGGACGGAAATCAGAGGGGACACAGCCATCCACTCAGGGAGAGCAGCTGGTCGCTGAGTCCTACCGGGCAGCTAGTAAGCCCTCTGAAATCCTCTGCTATAAGTCAATGAAACGTCAGGACCTGGAGCCTCTGAGGATTTGAACTGGAGCCTCTGGCTTCAGCCAAGGAGAAGACAAAGTGTGCACACAGACCATTCCCCCTGGGGCAGGAAAAAAGATGGTAACTCCCATCCGACCTGCTGCCAGGAGTGAGAAGGCTCTTAGCTCATCAAGCGTTGGAATGCATTTACCTTAGAACGAGTAGATTCTGAGGCTCGGTAAAGTTCCTCACTGCTTCTACTGAGTCTCTCCCACATGCCCTGCAGGGCTCTGCCAAGGAATGCAGGAGCAGAGAGAAGAAAAGCCCGAGTGTGAACTGAGACACGGGTACGGGCAGACCCAGGGAGAGAGGAAAGGCCATCGTGACCAGCGCTGTGGCCACAGGAAGGCAGGAATGAGTGGGTTTCGAGGCAGAATCTAGAGCGATGCTCCAGTCTGGATGCAAAGGGCAGAAGCCTTTCCAGGGCCCAAGAGCTCCGGCTTGAGCAGAAGGAAGCCCCCAAGGGGTCCACGGTGGGCTGAATGTTTGTCCCCCCAGAATTCATTGCGAAACTTGATCCTCAATGTGTAGGTATTAGGAGGTGGGACCTTCAGGAGGTGATTAGGTCATGAGGGCGGGGTTCTCATGATGGCATCAGGACCCTAAGAAAAGAGACCCCTCAGACCTCTCTCCCCCTTCCCACCACGTGAGGGAAAAGCAGAAAGACGGCCACCTGTGAACCAGGAAGGTAATGAGTGTGCTGGCGCCTTCATCTGGACTTCCAGCCACCAAACGGTAAGAAACACGTTTCTGTTGTTTATAAGCCACCCAGTCTATGATGTTCTGTCACGGCAACCCGAACGGACAGAGACACAGTCCACCACCAGGCTCCACTCTCTCCAGGGCAGGTAAGGGCTCCCTGGGCCCACTGGGAAAGCTTTAAGCTCCCCAAGGGAATTCGAAGTGGAAGGTACGTCCCCAGGAGTGCTTCCTCCTCCGTCCTCTTCCTAGTAGGCTAGGAGGCGAGTCAGCCATCACACCACTCGATGTCCAGCACTTCCTGTGTAACAAACTCCAGGTCCTTAGTCCCACTCCTATGGTACCTCCGGGGCACACGGCAGGAGGCAGCATCTCAGCGGGTCGGCCAAGGTGGAACCACCCAGCAGCTGACCGTACAAGTCCCCGGTGCAGGGAGCCAGGTGAGGCATGAGAAAGGAAGGCTGGTGGCACACAGCGGGTGGCAAGCCGCCAAGCATGGCCCAGACCCACCAGGAACAAGAGGGCCCGTGAGAGGTCAGGGTCCCCTCGAAGAGAGCCACAAGAGGACCACAGCCCAAGAGGCGCAGAGCCAAAGGAAGAAAAGCTGATCAGACTGCGGACATCTGACGCCAGCGCCCAAGGAGCGGTCCCGCCTGCACAAGAAGGTAACCCAGTGGATGGGCGGTCTTCCACGGGGGCCGGGTGTTTCACAGGGTCCCTTCTTGCTGCCCCTTGGCCTAGTGGACGTATACTGGATGACCTTATGGGCAACCTGAATTTCATCTGGAGTCTGCTGGTGGCGGATATGGTGTTCCAAGGAAAGAGAGGGGACAATCTGCCGTTGCGCTGGAACGGGGCGCACTGACTGAGCTTTGAAGTTTGTGAGCCTGTGGCAATGAGGGAGGCAGACCAGCTGTAGAGCTGAAGGGAGGGCTGTCCTTCGAACACCCAGCTGACGCAGTCCTCTGCAGCGCGGCCAGTCTGCAAATCCCGCAGAAGTCAACATGCTGTCGGGAGGCCTTAAAACACGGTCCTCCCAACCAGGAAGCAACGAAGGGTCTGCAAGGCGTGAGGGCTGACATTCTAATGAGGGCGTCCGGGGCCCCCAAGAGAATGGGAGTCCATGTGCACAGAACTGAACATAAGTGAAATAAAAAAATAATGACATCCCAGGGGGCATTCAGGAGTTGGCACAAGACGCCAGTCTCCCGGGCCCCCCGCCCCGCCCTGCTCTCAAACACAGGTAGCACACAGAATGTCATCTCGGGGAGCGAGGCACAGCTGACGTCTGGACTAGACTGCAATGGCTCGAGTCATGGCCACGCGCGCTCCCCGAACAGCGCCGGTCTCCTGGGCTAGGACTCACTACTGCGCACCCCTACAGCAGACCTTCTCCAAACCCGTCCCTTTTGACACCCCCTGCTCTGAAAGGGAACAGAGGGGACCGCAACAGGGGCGAGGGGGAACAGAACGCCATCCCAGTACCCGCCTTCAGAGTGCAGCCAGCCGGCGTGGGCAGGTTGAGAGGTCAAGGATCGTTCCTCCCAAAGGAGGACCAGGTCCTCCCAGAACTGAGGCCCCCAAGCTGGGCCGGGCCAGTCCAGTCCAGCTCCCGCCAAGGAGCCAGGCCCGAAGCTGTGCTCCCTCTACGAGGAAATGAGCGGTGGCTGCCAGCAGTGGAAGACGGGAAACGCTGAGACTCACGGAGCACGGACTAGGGTGGGCGCCCTTCACGGAAGCCCACAGCCCGGCCCGGGGCAGGGAAAACCTCTAGGGGGCCGAGTCGGCCCAGACACTCGGGATCTGAAGCCCGTACCGTGGAAACCCGTACTGTGTGCCGTTCGTGTTTCTATAATCGTTTCCTTTCCGTCCTGCCTTCGCATGTGCTGCCCTACCAAACCAATACTAAGTAAAAAGAGCTAATGATTTTGAGAGTTTATTGTGTGTCCCCAAGCACATCTAAAAGCATTAACGCATTTAATCCTCACAAACACGCTGAGACGGGTACCACAAAGCCCCCCACTTTCCAGAGAAGGAAACTGAGGCAGGGAGAGAAGATAGGACTGTGGCCCGATTGGGGAGTGCTGGGCTGGGCCTGAGCCCAGGCCTGCATGTGGCCCAGGTCCAAGGCCACCAGTCCTCTGAGAAGAGTGGACAGGGCTGGGCCACCGTCCCCACGTGTGACGGACATCGCCCTCTGAGGCTGATGGTGCTGCAGCATCCAGGAGAGGCCCAAGGTGGCGTGACAGTCACGGAGGCAGAGCCAGGCCGTCTGACCTTGAACATGCTCTGCCCACTTCCTCCTCGAGAATGATGTCCAGGCTCCACCCAGGGGGCGCTGGGCTCTGCGGCCCTGAGGAAGGCCGGTCCCTCTCAGGCCTACTGTCCAGCTTGGTCCCTGCCCTCAGAATCGTGGTCTTTCTCCAGCTCTCCCCTCCGCCTGGGCAACCACAGCCCTCCCTCCCTGGCCCAGCCCGTCCTTTCCCAACAGGCCCGGTAACCCCCATCCCTCTCTCCTCCCTTTCTCCAGAAGCCCCTCAGCCTCTCCGGGCCTTTTCTGAGCAGGTCCTCCACATCCAAGCCCCTCCCACCTGCCTCTCCTGGGGTATTACCCGTCCTAAACTTCATAGAGCCCGCCAGCCTTGGGGCAACAGTGATAGCAGCAAGACTCCCCTTCTCTGGCTGCCAAGCCCCCTGGGAAATGTGGGGACCCTCCTCAGTGTATCAGTTAGTGTCCTCGGCCTGCCACAACGAGAAAACAACAGAAATCCATTCTCTTGCGTTCTGAGGGCTAGAAGGCTGAGCCCAGGTGTCAGGTGGGCCACGCCCCTCCAAATGTGCAGGGAGGGGGGCGGACAGGAGCCTTCCTGGCCTCTCACCGCTGCCCGTTCCCAGCAGCCCCGGGCAGTCCCGGGCTGGCAGCTGCCTCTCTGTAGTCTCAGCCTCCGTCTTCACAGGGCCTTCACCCTGTGTCTCTGTGTGTACTCTCCCCTCGTTGGGAGGACACTGGTCACGGGATCCGGGACCCACCCTACTCCAGTGTGGCCTCGTCTCCACTAGTTACACCTGCAAAGGTCCTATCCAAATTGGGCCACATTCTGAGGTTCCGGGCGGGACCCTCTTCGACCCACTCACACTCATGCGCGGCCTTCCCCTTGGGCAGGCACTTGCCCTCACCCCAGCCCCCACCCCAGCAGGGCTCAGATGCAGGTGGAGACCCTCTGGGTGTCCAGCTGGGGTGGCCATTCCACCAAAGACAAGCTGTCCCTCTCTAGGGTCTCCATCTCTGCTGCCCACCCGGTGCTGGGCCTAGCTCTCCAGAGGGAGAGAGGCAGGGCCCCCTCTGGGTAGGTCCTCCATGCTGCCTTAGAGGAGAGCGTTAGGACCCCCCCGGCATCAGGTCCCCAGGACCTACAGGACACAGTGACAGCCCTAAGGGAACAGCTCCTACTGCTCTCTCCCCCTCCCTGGGACCGGTCAGGCCAGGCCAGCTGTGGGGCCTTTGCCTCACTTCCTCAGGGCCCCAGACCACTCCTGGTCCCCCAGGGCCAGCCAGGTGTGCCCCCAGCAGGGGGTTGGAGAGGCCCGGCAGGGTGCTACATTTGGCAGGGTGCCGTCGCGGGGTCAGCCAGGCCTGCGCAGGGGCACTGCCCCTCCCAGCCTAGCCACAGCTGCTTTTAACTCAGTCTTCGGGGTCCAGGCCCGTCCGTCTGCTCCACACACGCCACCGGGGTCTCTCCGCACTGACGTCCCATTTCCAACAACTGTCTGGATTCACAGCAAATACTTTGATTGTTTCCAGAGGATAAACAAGCAGGGGTCATTTTAATAGTATAAATGCCAGGTGGATATTAAAACAACAGTGTTTGGATGTTCCACACAAGTGAACGGCAGATAAATCTGGGCCACTCTCCAGCCCCGAACACTCCATCTCTGATTAGAAAGGCTCCAGAGACGGGGGAGACACCGGCCAACAAAGCCCTCCTGGCAGGTGGATCCAGGAGGCAGCCGCTTGTCAGGCTGCATGTCCCAGGGTCCCCGTTCCACGCCGATTCCCAGCACGGGCCCCA
Organism: Mormoops blainvillei; assembly: GCA_004026545.1. Taxonomy (NCBI): domain Eukaryota; kingdom Metazoa; phylum Chordata; class Mammalia; order Chiroptera; family Mormoopidae; genus Mormoops; species Mormoops blainvillei. The sequence goes on from PVJD01016582.1 coordinate 19,223, forward strand.
GGGCCAGGCGGGTATGCTGCGTGCCTCCGTGTTCAACCGTCACGGCGATCACCCAGGGAGCCGGGGGAAATGGGCTCCCTGGGCCCCAAGCCCAGGTGCTCTGCTTCAGTCGGTTTTAGGAAGGGCCCGGCATCGGAGTTTAACAAGCCCCACGGCTGATGGAGCCACAGCAGGGGGACAAGGCAGGGCAACAAGGAAAACACAGCCCACGCGGTGGGCCTGCTGCGGGGTCTGCTCCGCCTCAGAGGCCGTGCGGGCTGGGGCGGGTCACTTAGAGCCTCTGACCGTCAGTGTCCTCGTGTGAACACAGACAAATAATAAATAGTGCTCCTTAAAGGGTTGAAAAGAGCACAGGAGGTCAGGCGTGAACATCCCTAACAGCTGCCTAACTCAGGAGGGCTCCATCAATGCCGCCTGCCTTGGAAGGCCACGCCCCTTGGCACAAGCCTGCCTCCCGAGGGGGTGGCATTCCCAACGTCAACTGCGGAGGGAAGGGCAGGTACCCCCAGCAGCTGGCTCTCTGGGCTCTGGACGGCAAACAGTCGGGTGCTCAGGACTGTTTCCCAGCAGACCCCAGTGGCACCGTCACACGGGGCGGGGGGGGCTGGTCAGCCCCAGAGAGCATACCGGGTCTGGGGGCAGCCGCCAGCGCGGGCTCGTCCCTGGATTTACCTGCTTTCATACGAGAAAACTGGAAGGCAGTCCCACTAAGGCCAAGTCTTACTGGGGGCAGAGCCGTGCCACCCTTTCAGGACCACAGTCAGAGGGGGTGGCCAGATCCCCAAGGGAGAGGGTCCCCAGGGACAAGGCTGGGGCCCAGGAAGCCTGCCTGCCCTTCCCTCTACCCACAGGCTTCCCTTTTTACAGCTGTGCAGGACCTGGGTTCATCGCTGCTCTAGAAGAAGGCGATTTCTGGGTAGTAGCAGCACCTACAGTTCAGAAACACAAGCAGGGCATGCTGACCAAACCCATAGACAACACATAGACCCTCTCACATACAGTACCTCTCTACCACGACTACACACACATGCATTCACTCCAGCAGCCCCGTGTGAGTGCACACTCATTCCCTGAAAAATACACGCCGTCTCCCATCCCCCCACCGCCACCCCCAAGGGGCTCGGTGACCTGCGCACAGTCACCAAGGAATGACTCTCGCTTCTGTTCTTCCGACCACAGCCATTAGGAGGCCATGTCTCACCCTGGCCTGCCTGGTCCCTGTGTCTCTGGGCCTGGGAAGCCCAAATACCACACGGAAGAGTCCAGGGGGCCCGCGGA
>PVJD01016583.1:0-20499 GCA_004026545.1 Mormoops blainvillei
GGTATAAGTGGAACCTAATCAACAAAATAAACAAGCAAGCAAAATATAACCAGCAACATTGAAATAAAAAACAAACTGACAGTAACCAGAGGGGAGGTGGGAGGGGTATAATGGGGAAAAGGAGGGGAAGGGTCATCAAGGAACATGTGTAAAGGACTCATCGACAAAGTCAAATGGGGGAAGGGTGGAGGGTGGGAGGCATGAAGGAGTGGGGCTTGGGATAGTGGTGGTGGAAAAATGTTGATGTGGGCATGATGGGATGGTGTGTAGAGCAGAGGGGATATGGGGAGAAAAGAATGAGAGAACTGTAACAGCATAATCAATAAAATATGCAAAAAATAAAAATAAATGTTTTAAAAAATAGATAAATAAAATAAAATAAATTATATTTTAATAAGAGAAGTTACATATTGTAATATCTATGGTTACTATGAAAAAATAGTAAACAAACATTGTACAGCTAAGAAACTGATCAAGTGGAAGAATGATAAAGTAAAACCCAGAGTAATGCAAGAAAGCAGAGAAAAAGTAACCAAGAACAGGTGAAACCAATTTTAAAAATAGTAAACTGTAGGTTTAAACCCAAATAAATCAGTAATTGTATCCATTTTTAATGGACAAATATCCTAATTAAAAAATAAAGATTTCCAGGCTGGATAAAAAAATCAATAATACATTAGCTTTAAGAAATGCCCCTTGATTATAGAGTTAAAAAATAAAATGATATAAAAATATATCTCTCAAACTATCCAAATATACGATAATACCAGGCAAAAGATACAATAAATATTATTAAAAATGAAGGGAGACATCTCATAATATGATTTAATTTTATCATTTTAAGTTCGCAAACATTTTATAATAGAGCCTCAAAATATATAAAGCCAAAAGTGACAAAGTGAAAAAGAGATTTACAATCATAGAAGATTTTGACTTCTTGGTAACTGCTAGAATTAGCATAAACATATCTGTAAGTTTATAAATGATTGGAACAATATGAGTAAAATACAATATCTGCAGGGATATGTTCCAACACACAGTGAATGGCTGAAACCATGGATAGAACTGACTCCTTTTATACTATACTTTTACCTGTGCATACATAGATACCTAGATAAATTTTAATAAATTAGACACTAAAAAATTCATAACAATAACTCATAATAAAATAGAACAATTTTACTATAGAACAATATACTGTAATAAAATTTATGTAAATGTAGGCTGTCTCTCTCAAAATATTTTGTTGTACTGTACTTTCCCTTCCTTTTCTTGTAATGATGTACAGATAACATAATGCAGATGTGATGAGATGAGGTGCAGTACTCAGCATGGTGTACAATTTAAAACCTACAAATTATTTATTTCTAGAATTTTTCACAACTATTTCAGACTGTGGGAAACTGAAACTGCAGAAAGTGAAACTGAGTAAGAGGGCTGCTGTGTTGTTACTCGAAAGAGTAATGCGATGTGGTTTGTCCTTATTTGGGGGAATCATTTGATAATGTTTATTGTGATAACCTTATGGTGACAGGATAAATTGTGCAATATGAATATGAGTATAAAGTCGGGGGATTTCAAAGAGTTTGTGGGAATTCTTGAGTGCCAAAGGTTACATTCTTGGTTCGGTCCCTATTCTACTTAAGGCATATATGGCTAATACCTGTAATGATAGAATCAGATTCAAAATTCTTTTCATGGCTTGAAACAATAGTTGTATGATTTGAAACTGAGATGAAAATTTAGTTGGCATAAAGACTAAGTCCTGTACATTGCATTTTTGGTGTCAAAACAGTTTAGCATTTAAAAAAATTGAGAATTACAAGAGTGAACAACTCAATGTACTTAAGGAAAAACTCACAGGTTTTTCCTTAAGTGCACATCCATGTAACTAGATCATGGACTATTTCTAGCACCCTGAGAATCTCCCTCATGCCTCTTCTCAACCAATACCCTCCCCCATAAGTAACCAATATTTTGCCTTTTATTATTGTTAGTAAGTATTGCCTGTTCTTGAACTTTGTAAAAATGAAAACATACATACATATGTATGTGTATGCATATGTGTGCATGTATGTGCATACTCTGTATATACATCTATCTACATATCTATCATCTATTTGTCCATTTACCTATCACCTACCTATCTACCTATCATTTATCTATGTATGTATGTACAATATGTATGCATCTATCATTTATCTATCATGTATCTATCTTTCTATTAATATGTCTATTTACCATGTACCTCTACTTAATCATTTATCTGTCTACCTATCTGAATGAAACTAGGTCATGCTCTCAAGGGTGCCCCTCATTCACCCGCCACTCCGCCCTGGGGTTACATCTGCTCTAGGATTCCTAAGAGGAGATCTCACCCTGGACTTTGGGCTCAAAACAGACCTCCTTCCACACCATCCTATAGTGACCAGCTAGGCGAGCTTGGCTGGCCTTTCTGTCTCCCCCTGACAATGGCACTGCCAGTCCTAGGGCAGAACGACCACCAATGCCACACGGTAGGTGCTCATACTGGACAATCACCAGCAGATGGGTTGTTCCCACATCCTCCTTTGTGTTGCCTCCCCCAACCCCAGGGCTCCTTCCCCACCCCCACATATCCCCTTGGCTGTGGGGAGCGGCTGGTGGTTGTGTCTGAGTAATTTGGGCCCCTGTTTAAGGAGAGGAAGCAATAATAGCAGCCGTAATTGTCCAAATTACTGCTGCCGCTTCAAGCTTGACATCTGCCTGATGACTGCGGATGGAAACCTGACCCAGGCAGTGTGTGGGTCCACTATGGTGGGGTAGCCAATCCCCTATGGCTGGCCTTGCCTGGTGGGAGGAGCACCTGGCTTAGACCCCTCAGCTTCAAGAGGAGAGAGCCCACCTCGTCTCAAGAGAATGAAGACTTACGTCATGACCACAGTCAGTCAACAAATGCCTACTGAGCACAGGCTATGTGCAGGGGCCCAGATCACAGGACCGGGGGACAACCTTCTTAGAAAAACCTGATGAGGCAGCCAATACAGTTGTGAGCCCAAGGGGGCACACTCTCCTTTCCTCCTGAAAGTCGATGTATCCTTGCCCTTGGAGTTTCCTTTCTAAGAATAGGAGTGGGAGGAGGGGAGCCAGGGTCAGAGGGTATTATGGGACCCTGTTTGGGCTGGTGGGGTGAGAAGGGGCCCAGGGGTCTGGTTCACTGTGGGAACTGTAGGGGTATCTCCCAGGGACAGGTGGACTGGAGGGTGAGCAGAGCCTGGCCAGAAGAGGGTCCAGCAGGAGGAGAGGACAGAGGACACATTGAAGGTCAGATAGATGAGTGGTTAGAGGCTGGAGAGAAGAAAGCAGGGAGGGAGGGGTCTAATCATAAAAGGTAAGCAGGTCAGGCCTTTAGGGGGCTTCGTTTGTGTCTTTTTTTTTTTTTAAAGCAGGATCTTGGTGCATTTTTGAAAACGTGGCAGACCACTCTTCTGCGAAGAGTGTGGAGCAGGAAGTCTGAGGTCTTAAACTGGGGTTGGCAGCTGTGGGAAGGCAGGCACTCAGATCCCAGGGATACTCCTTGCACCAGTCCCCACTTGCACCTTCCAGCTTTTCCCCTGTGACAGGGAGACCTCTAGTTCCTCATTTGGTCAGTGTTCTGGAGAAGCCCTGGGACAAGAGTCCCAGTAAGCCTTTATTTAGGGGCTGGTTCCAGGAAGCATCAGCTGGGTGGAGAAGAGTAATAGGGTGGGAATGATGACAATGAGGCCTGTAGTGTCCCTGTCAATCACTGTGAGCAGCTGCACCTCAGTCCTTAGGGCTCAGATGCCACGTGGACCATGCCCCCTTTCCCAGGTAAAGACACATCCTCTCTCCTGCTCTTCCTGACTATACATAATGGGGGACTCACAGGTTCTAGGACAGAGGCTGATTTGGGGAGGCCTGAGGGATAATAGGGTGGGGAATCTGGGTATATTTTGAAATTTGAACCAGTATGGCATCATCTATTAAAATTTGAAAATAAACAAGATAGCCACTCTTCATCTCTTGCTTAGATGTCTCCTAAAGGTCGGAGACACCTGGTGACCTGGCATACAGGTGAGAAACATCTGGTGACCTGGCATCTAGGTCAGAGACACCTGCTAACCTAGATTCCAGGAGAGAGGTATCTGGTGACTTGGAACTCAGGGCAGGTACACAGCTATGATGCCTGACTCTCCCCTTGGAAGGCTCTGAGGGTCAGTAGGCCCAGGAGCCCCCAGTCTTGGGATTTCATGGGTCTAGAACCTTTAAAAAGTTAAGGAGAAACCTGCCCGTGGTCGTGCACTGGGTCATCAGGCAAGGACCCCTGCCATTTGGTATAACACTGGTCTTAGCATCCAGGACCATCCTTTTGAAGGAGAGGGTAAGGATGGGGTAATGGCTTTGGGGACTTCCAGGGGGACCCCACTCCCAAGAATTAAGGAGCAGGTCTCAGAGTCAGGAAGGGAATGCCCAGCATGTCCCTTGACATCCCAGGGAAGACCACCCTCTACTTCCTAGCTCCATTTTATGGGCATATCTCCACATTTAGGCAGGACCACCACTGCCTCCCCACTTCCTCCTGTGTTTGGAAAAAATTAGGCTAATTGAAAATACGGAGTTGGGTGTCCTGGGGTTTTGGGGGCCAAGGAGAGAAGAAGGAAGGAGAATCTAAGAGATGGGCGTACAGATGGCCTGTCCAGCCCTGCGGGCACCCTGAACCCAGTGCACTCAGCCAGATGACCAGGCAGGGGAAACCATGGGCTCCTCAGAGGTCAACAGAGGATCAGTGCCCTCCCCCTGCACAGGGACCAGAGGGGCCAGGCATCCCTGCAGCTGAGGATCCCAGTGCTGAGGCTAGCTCAGGGCTGGGGCTCAGCGCCAGGCTTGGGTTGATACAAAAAAGATGAAGAACGCATTGTTTCTTCCTTTCCAGTGTGGCTCATAACCGATCTCTCTTCATCTGCTTTTCCAGAAAACTATGAGCTCCACGTGGGCCAGTACCTGGCATTGAGAGGGACAGATCAGTACTATCGATCAAATATTAGATCACCTCTGCTTAGCCTTTCTAGAGGGCTTCTTTACATCTTTAGTCATCCATTTTACAGGTCCTTCATTTTACCCCCTCCTTCATGTCTGCCAGCCCAGGGGCAGAGGCAGGGTGGCAAAGAATACTATACTTGGAGCCAGATGCACACGGTTTGAATCCAAAATCCTTGAGCAGCTCTGTTCACGTCATATGGGTCCATTTGTCCTCCTAGAAAAATGGGAATATTGATACTAATGTTGTAGTGGTGCTGGGTCCATTGGCTTCCCTCAGGCCTCAGGCTTTCCCTGTAGGGCCTCCAACAGCCCCAGGCCGGGGGACTCCCTCTGTGGGTCCACTCACCCCTGCAGCCTGTTGCATGTCACCTAACTTTTATGTTTGAGGGCTGGGGGTTGCCTGGAGCTTTGGAGTCACAGGCTGATGTACTAGGAGGATTCCAAGAAACTAGGATGGCAGATGGGATGAGCAGACCTGGGGTACAGGTAGGAGAGAGGGCACCAGGCTTGTGAAGCTGAATGCTGTGTACTCTGGCCCTGGACACACACGTGACCTGAGGCTTAATGGGTGGGTCTCCTGCCGGCTCTGCTTCCCCCTACCCATTTTACACCCTCAGATGGTCCAGAGCCTTTTGTGAGTCAGGGGGCTCTGTCCTGGCCACACTGTAGGCCTGGGAGGTAGATCTGGGAAAGGGAATGAGGAGGGGAGATGGGAGGGAAAGGTCAGTGAGCACCTCCCAGGTGCTGGTCCACTCCCACAGACCCTCAAACTACAACAGGTGCTGTAGTCACAGGCAGAGCCCTACAGGCCTCTGTATTGTGGGCTTTGGTGCTGCTTGGTCGGGCACCCTGAAGACAAATGGGGCATTCCTCAGATCAGAGGCTCTGTGAGATACTGTGTGCCCTCACTCCCACTGACCCAGCTGCCAGCACCCCCGCCCCTCACCATGCGCCCTCCAGAGACTCGACCTGCAGCAGGCTAGCAAGTCCCAAAATCTGGAGCTCAGGCTGGCTAGGTTGGAACGTGGCCCTGCCCCTGACCTCATGTTCCCTCTCAAGCTTGGAACCAGCCACTTCCTCAGGCCACTTGCTAAAAGCCCCAGGTCCTTCCGGCTGCATGGCAGCTGTGGCCTCAAAAAGAGCATAAAAATGTCTGGATGACACTCTTTCACCTTTATTATATACAGAGGCCCCTCATCTCCTGCCTTTCAAGAGAGCCCCTCAGGCAGGCCGCTGTGGGGGTGGCCACTCAAGGCAGTTTATCTGCTGCAGGAATGTCTGTAAGACAGGGGGGCAGAGGGGAATGGACCTCCCCAACCATCCATCACGGCCTGCCTGAGAGCTCCTCACTATCCCGCTATTCCGAGCGAGCAGTGGGGAGGCCTGGAGGACACCAGCCTGAGAAGTGATGGTAGAGGCCTGCTGGGGCCCCTCCTGGCTAGTTGGGGGTTCATGAAGCCTGATACCAGGGACTCCCACCTGCCTGAGTCAGCCTTAGGCCAAAACAGCCTCTTGGGAGCAGGGGCATTAGAGCTGAGGAGGCCACAGGAGTGGGGCCTGGGGTTTTGCCCACTCAGCCTCGCTAGGGAAAGGCCGGGGGAGGTGGGGTCCAGAGCAGGTGCAGGCTGGAGACCTGTGGGGGTCATTTGGAGGTGTGTCAATGAAAGTGCAGGATTCAAGTTCTGGGTTGAGCCCAGGTCCAGGGTCCAGAACACTTATTGGGGACCTACACACAGTCACGGGTAAGAATCTCCTCAGTGTCTCAGCCAAGTTCCCCAGCTCTGTTTTATACAAAAATGTAAGTTTCTTTTCTATGGCTCTAATATACTCTGAATTTCTCAGGAATGCAACTCCAATGTGACACAAGGGACAACCACACCACATTCGGAAAGCATTCCCAGGCGCTACTCACCTTTTCAGGAAACTGAGACTTGAGTGTGCCTGGTACTGAGGGCCTACCTGGCTCTGCCCAGCACTGTCTGGCCCTAAGGGGCATACCCATCATGGTTGCATCATGCAGGTGTGTACTCATAATTGAGCTGCTACTTCCAGATTTCACATCAGTAACAATGGTGTTGACAGTCCAGTTAAACACCATCTCTCATCGGGTTCATATCTGCTGCACTGTGCATACATCCACGTGCCTCCACGTATGTATAGTGTGGTCAAGTCTCCTGCATTTGTGTTATGTTGAAACAGATTTGAAACCATCAGGTTAATTCCTGTATGTCTTCTGTTGCAGTTGAGGCATAATATGGAGATCTGAAATGATGTGCATGGGAGGTTCTGTACCTTACTGATTTCAACTTAGGAGGGTAACCAATGTCACAGAATACATCAGGAGCTGGGGAATTGGTTCTGGCCTTGCAGGTGGGGCCAGTGGAGGGCCCACAGCCCTCTCCGTGGCTTTGGTTCCAGGGTGGTTCCTGGGGCTTGGAGGAGGATGGCCATGGTGGTACCCACACACCTAGCCTATGTATCCTGAGGTTGCTAGTCCAACTGTGGTCTCAGCCTTCACTCACCTATTTGCAACCTTCAGCAGATCACCTCACACAGTTCCATCACTCATAATGCAGCCCGTTGGTACTCTAGCAGGGACAGAGGAAGTGGGAGCTGAAGCTGCAGAATAATGGAGCCTTTGGACGCTGACACATGCCGAGTGCTCATTGATGTCCTAAACAACATTTGGGGGCATCTACTCTTTCCAGGCTTTGCTCCAAGCAGCAGACAGATGTGAGCAAAACAAGCCCAAACCCCATGTTTTGAGCTAATATTCCCATGAGGAAGACCAAGAGGAACATCTAGATAGAAACAGCCATTTTGGAGAGAGAGAGAGAAGAGCTATGAAGAAAGTAACACAGGTCATGTATTGGGGGTGTGGAGCTCTAGCTCAGTTGGCCCAGGAGGGTTTCTTACAGTGGTGACATGGGTCAGAGGCTGTAACACGAGCTGGAGCTGGATTCATACAGGACTGGAGGGTGCTGCTGTTCTCCCCATGTGGGTGCTGGGCTAGGACCTCTGCAGTACCTCATGAGCACGAGTAGCTGACATTACTCCAGACATCATGCGCACACAGGACCACAGCCAGAGTCAGGATGTAGAGTAGGGGATAGGGGAGGTTGGGGGTAGTACCCAGGACAGGTCCCTCACATCTTCTCAGGAAAAACAGTATCTCTCGGATGCCCCTTCCCTGGGAGTTTTCACTATGAATATTTGGCCAGAACTGCCTGCCCTTCTGTGCTGCTTTGCTGCAAAGTCTAACTCTTTCGCCCTCTCAGTGAGAGTATAGGGAGATGGGTGGGACTAGCTGCGGGGCTCAGCTAGCCCATCCCATAGCAAGACAGAAACTGTCATGCTCCTCTCTCTCTCTAACCCTCATCTCTCTCTCCTCCATCTCTCTCCCTCCCCCCATTTCTCTCTCTCTACCCGCTCCTCTCATACCCTGTTACTTAACTCTATGTGCCAGCCTTTTTACTGTTCATTGAACCCTAACCCCACTAGGCTGGTCTTTCCCCAGGGCCTTTGCACATGCTGTTCCCTGGAGCGCTTGTCTCCACATATCTGTCCACTTAGCTCCCTCCCTCGCCTCCTCAGGTCTTTGTTCAAAGCCCCCTTCTCAGCAATCCCCCCCCCACCTGATCCCAATATTCCCCCAGGATCCCCTAGAGCACAGACCACAATCTGCCCCTGACATGCTGCCTGGCACGTGGTAGGTGCTCAAGATTCATTTATTCCTTTATCCATTCATTCAGGAAACACTGATTAGCATTGACAGGGGAGGTGGAGGTCATTAAAATCCCTCAAGAGCCCTCTGTCTGGTACGGAAGACAGCCTTGTAAACAGACCATCAGAATTCTGTGGTAAGTGCTGGGGTGGGGCGGGGGTGGTGGGGAAGGTTTGGCAGAGAGGCTGCCACGTGAATCCAGTGAACTGAAATGGACTCTTCACCAGCCCCACACAGAGGCCAGGGCACCCTCAGATGCCAGGCCCAGAGGCAGGAGGAGACATGGCATTGGGGCTCTGAGTCTGGTGAGAGCATGGTGGGTGCACCTTCACCTCTGCCTTTCCCTGTGTGCAGAGACATCCAAGGTGCTGAATGCCCATGTGGGGCAGACAGGCCCTGGCAAGACCCTGTGGACAGGGCCCAGCCCCTGCCTCCAGCTCAGGTGTGCCAGGTGCACCCCTACCCTCCCTGCCTTTTAGCTCCCTGAGCCCTCTGTTTATACAGCAGCAGCCAGCAATACAAATCACCTGCCTCCGCTAATGGACCGCCTGCCCTCCCAAGGGGCCCCTGACAGCTGCGAGATGCTTTAGGGAAAGCTTTTGACATTTGGGTGCAATCTCTGGCTCACAGCCCCTCCCCTGGCCCAGCTGCAGGGGGCAGTAGGTGGAGACTCACACAAAGGAGCTTCAAGGACAAAACGCTAGTAGAGGAAGGAGGAGCAGGTCGCAGGCACCAGGTTCTCCTCCGGAGGTTCCTAGAAACATTCCCAGGAAAGGCATCTCCAGTAACAACCTCTGAAGTTCTGAGAAGATGCCAAAGTCACATACTTGAACAAAGACTTGGCCAGGTGTTTCTGTCCCAGCACTAGCAGTGCCAGGTGGCTCTGGGTGGGTTCTAGGTCATAACATGTCAGTTTAGGGGAACAGATATGGGGTATCCTAATGAGAATGGAGGGCAGTACCCCCTTTTCAGTCCTCTCGGAACTTCCACTGTCTCTTGGAGCAAGCCCCTGTCCACCCAGGCTCTGTCTGAGCCATAGCAGGGAGAAGGTCTGGTTAGAATTTAGTATTACTGTTTGGTTCCTATTGTCTCCATTTTCCCAGTTATGGTTCCATTTATGGGTTTTACGGTGGTGGTAAGTCTCCTTTGAAGTAAATTAATTTCAGGAAAAGAAAGAAAAACCATGGATGGGAAAATAGGTGTACCATAGTAGGTGACCCGAGCCTTGGCCCAGCCTGAAGGTGGCATGTGGGATACCAACCAGCGGGCCTGGGTCCACACTGGTTTGAGGTCCTGTTTTGCCTAGCAACCCGCAGAAGCTGGGCCCTCACCTTTGTGCTGGCTGTGGGCACTGGCCCCACCATCCCTCTCTAACCCTCCCCTGCCTCATTTGGTATTCCAAAAACTACCTTGGGGTAGGGGCTGCTGGTGGGAGATGGAGGGTGAGAGGAAAGGAGCAGTCCCTTTTCATCTTTGCTCAGCACCATCCTACACATGCTGGGGCCATGTGGTGAGGCTTCCCACAGGCACCAGTTTTCCTCCAGCACCTGCACAACCAGATCTCTGCATTAGAGACCCTCTCTTCGAAGCACACAAGGAGTTTCCTGCTACCCAGGTTCCACCTCATCTGTGAGCTGAGATGCATGTTTCTCCCCGGCCCTGCTGGCCTCTACCCTCTTGGAAGGCTCATAGTGAACACATATACAGGTGTCCCCTCCGCAGACCCCAAGGTATTTCGCGCTTGATGGGCTGTCCTGTCCTCAGGGTCAGGCTCAGTACCTTCCACCTGACCTGTGGGCATCCTCTGATTTCTGAGGGTGCTTGTTTGAAATAAAGATGTGAACACAGCATGGAAATATCATGAAACCACAGTCAGACCCAGCAAAGCCATTCACCCTTGACACCCTGGGCCTGTGCTGCCTCGTTCTACACCTTGCTCTCCATTTGTAACCCGGGGAAGGGCTTGTTCTCCCTCCAACCTTGAGACTGGTCACCTGGTGAAATACATGCCAGGAGCACCTACATGTACACAGCTCTCAGCTTTTAAAGTAATTTCTGCAGAAGAAACTTTCCCAAGAGTAGGGTTACTTTGCCAAAGGATGTGAGCATTTGGGAGACTGGTTCCAATGCTTTTAAGGTCTCAGTTGCAAATAGTTAAACATGCTAAGCCCACTTATCATCCTGGGCCTGATGGGCAATTTTTCCCTTTATTTATTAACCACAGGTGGGCTGGTCTCTCAGTTATGAAATTCCAAACAGTCAATTATTCCCAAAGATTGTAGGGTTTTGCAGGAGATTTAGAGCCAAATGGCAGAGGAATCCATACTCCTCCATGAAATCTGTTAGCCCCTCACCTGCCTGATGAAAACTTGGGGCAGAATGAGAAAGGCAGCAACAACTTTGAGACACCACTCAGTGGCAACTCAGATAATTGTTATTTTTTATATAATGGCTGCATTGAGGTATAATTCACATGTCATAAAATTTACCCTTTTTAAGTGTCCAGTACAGTGGCTTTTAATATTTAAAGTTGTGCAACCAACACCACTAATTCCCAAACATTTTTATCATCCCAAAAGGAAACCCTGTACCTCTTAGCAGTTATTCCCAATTTACTACCCCTGATCCCAGCCCCTGGCATCCAGTAATCTTTCTGCATTCATGACTTTTTCTATTCTGAACATTTCATATAAATGGAATCATACAATATATGGTCTTTTGTGACTGGCTTCTTTCACTCCACATAATGTTTTTAAGGTTTATCCATGAATTAGTGCTTCATTCCCTTTTATGAATGAATAATATTCCATTTTGTGGGTAGGTCAAATTTGTTTATCAGTTCATCAGCTGATAGGCATGCGAGTGGTTTCTACTCTGGGGCTGTTAGGAATTATGTTCTTAGGAACATTCATGTACAAATTTTTATGTGACACATGTTTTCAGTTCCCTTAGGTATACATGTAGGTGTGACCTGCTGGAACATGCGGTAACTCTCTGTTTAACACTGTAAGTAAACACCAGACTGTTTGCCGCAGCAGCTGTACCACTTTCCATCCCACCAGCAGTGTATCAGAGCTCCAAAATCTCCACACCCCTGCCAACACTTGTCATTATTTGTCCTTTTGGGTTTAGCCATCCTGGTAGATGTGAAGTGGTCTCTCATTGTGGCTTTGAAGTGGTCTCTCATTATGGCTTTGACCTGCATACACCTCATGACTAATGATGTTTTGTCTCCTAATTTTAGTTGTGAGAATTTTTCGTGTAACCTGGATATAAGGCCTTTATCAGATACATGACTTGCAAATATTTTCTCCCATCCTGTGGTTGTCTTTTTGCCTTCTTGATGGGGTCCCTGAAGCACAAAGGTCTTTGATTTCAGTGAAGTCTAGTTCAGTTGTTTTTTGTTGTTGTTGGTGGTGGTGGTGCTTTCTGTGTCATACCTGTGGCACTGCTGTCAAATTCAAGGTCACAAAGGCTTGCTCCCACATTGTCTTCTAAGAGCTTTATAGTTTTGTCTCTTACACGTGGATCTTGATCCATTTTGAGGTTCATATGTGGGTCTGTACATTGGTCTTGGAACAGTTATCATTTCTCACCCTCTCACCGGAGCTGGAACTTCATGAGAATTGTGGGTGAGACCAGGTGCTCATTTTTCCATCAGTCACAATATGCCTCACTTTAAGGAACACAGCATCATACCAATTACCCCTTCCCTCCCCACCACAGCCCCATGTGAGCATGTTAGTGACCCCACTTCACAGGGAGAAACTGAGGCTCCTGAGAGGAAAAGTTACCTGCCCAGAAAAACAGAGTGAGGTAGGCCCATGTTCTTCCCACAACCCTTCCTGCCCCCAACCAGCAAATTCCAAGTTCTACTGTGGAGGGGAGTAACCTCTTAACCCATCAGCCTTCTTCCTCAGAAACCCCAATCTTCTGACTACTCAGGTTTGTTGAGGAGCAGATGGTGACTGAGGGCAGAAGGGAGGGAGGGAGGGAGGAAGGAAGGAAAGAAGGAAGGAAGGAAGGAAGGAAGGAAAAAGAAAGGAAAGGATAGGAAAAAAGGAAAGCAAAGGAAAGGAAAGGAAAAGGAAGGAAGTGGGTTACTTCCTTAAAGCAGATATCGAGCTTTCCTGACCCTAGTAGAACATGACAACAGGAGAATATTAGTTAAACCACACAGTACTTTGTCTCTTGGGAGACCCCTCAGTCCACATGTATAGGATCTGATTATCAAGTTTTCAAAGATAAGCAGATAGGTCAGACATTACTCAGGGTGGTTGAACTCATAGCACCATGACTGAGTGGGCAACTGATGATCCACAAAGTTGTGTGCCCTTGTGAGGCTTCATGTCCCATCTGTCACCTGCTAGCAGCTGAATGAGACCCAGGGACCTGACAGGCTAAAACTCTATGTGCTGCCAGAGTGAAAGCAGCAAAACCACCCAGGAGCCTGTCAGGGATAACTGGTAGCCTGGGTGAGTGATGGTCCCCGGGAATTGACTGGCTGTTTGGGTGACACATAAACATGGACTTACAGTGCAGGGTGATGTCCATCCATCACACCTGGGGCTGCGACTGGCTCTTTTCTGTGGCACGTGTTGATGCCACTTTGGCCTTTCTGGGTGGGGTTTAGGTTGTGCTTGACCAATGATGACTCCTTGATGGATTGGTTCCTCCCTGTAGAGGTGCCACATCCCCTAAGCCCAAGGGACACTAGGGTCTTTAGCAGGAGGAATCTGGCTGACAAAGAGCTGTCCTGCTAGACCATAGTCCTGTAGCCTGAGAGCAGGTTGTGAAGCCAAAGCCCCTGGGTCCACCAAGAAAGCATGGCTCAGTCACACTTACACAGTAGACCCTCCAAGTTCCCCAAATGCCACCATCTGCTCACTCCCCTGCTGCTGAGGCCAGGCAGTAGGCTTCTGTTCTGGGTTTTCTTTGGCCACAGAGGAAACACCAGCCCCTACCTGGTGGGAAATGGCTGGCATGGAGCCTCCACTGGGGGACAGTAGGGAATGGTGGGGCAACTAGCACGCAAGTCAGCCAGGCCACTCAGGAGTCTGGATCTAGAACAGCCATGTCTTCTGGCTGTTCTTCCAGGAACCTCCTGAATGGCTCAAACACAGCTATTCCCCTTAAACTTGTAGGCCTGGCCACAGACAACTGGTTAGTTCCTCCTTCCTGCATTTTGTGACATTGGAGTCAGGGTTGAGGTCTGAGAGAAGATAGACTTACTTGGAGCTACTCCCAGTCCAAACAGTTGGCCACATGCACACTGAAGCTATACACCAGCCCCATTGATAGTGCTATGGCCTGACCTCATGAGCCAGTCAGATCCGGAACACCACAATGTGAGAATGGACAGTTCCAGCCATTTGTCTCTTCTGCTCACATTTTCACTGCTGCATCATGCCTCAGGGTCTCCAAATAGGATCTGGGAGGAGGACGCTCAGGGCTTGATCCTGACTGCAGACATCCGGGACTGAGCTTGGGGAGGCAGGGTGTGGTGGAAAGAGCTGTGGTCTTTCCCCATTTTCCCCAATTGCCTCAATGTTGTTACCCTCCCCACATCCTGCTTCCTCCAAACATTCCCTCCCTCTGGGCCTGGCTGTTCTACACCATGCCCAGCTAGAAATTTAGGCTTTGGGGAACAGAAAGACCCTTGATATCCAGAATTCCCTCTGCAGCTACCCCAGATTTTAGGCATCTGTCCCTGCTTACATACCTCAAGTCACAGACAGCTCATCACCTGTTAGACAGCCCTTCCTATTCTTGTTTCCTTACTTCTGGCCTGTGCACCTTCCCCTTTCCATACCTATCCCTGCCTCATCTCTTCCATGGTTCCTGCTCTGCTCTCCAGACCCTAGGATTCCATCAGCTCCCCCTACCCCAGGACCAGCCCTAAAGAGGTTTGGGGACAGTGATTACATCTCTCTCCAGCTGTTCTGTGGGGTCTGGTGGCCCCAGCTCTCCAAGGGTTGGAGTCTCCACCCTCCTCCTCACCTTGGCTGTCTCCTGTGGGCATACTCCCATCCCTTCCCAGGCCTATGCCCCAGACAGTTCTCCTCCCACACACACTCATCAAACTCACTTTTGGGCAGAAAACTCTGCTTATCCACAGACCTATTAAATGTCAGGCCAAGATGCCACTTTCGGTCTTTATTGCATGTCCCCAGCCAGTATCAGTGGACAGCTGCATAGATTGTGTGTCCCTTCTCCCTGTGGTGGTCCTCAGGGCTGCTCCTAAGTGCTGACTCCTGGCATTCCCCACTCCTTTCTCAGCTGGGCATGGCATGTGGCCTGCTTGGCTAGTGAAACCTGGGCAGAAGTGGATCCATGAAACTACCTTTAGGGAAAAACTATGACCTTCTTCGTAGCAGAATCCCCACTGCCATGAGCTGTTACCGATACATGAGAAACCCTCTTCCTGGATCCTATCACTTTTCCCAAACTGTCTGGGACAGCAGAGGGGGTCAAAAATGCTTGTTCAATAAACAAAAGAGCAAACCTCTCTTTAGTCAATGTCATTCCAGGGCTATGATCAGCCCACATTGCACCTATGACACTAAGACAATCCCAAGCTCCCCCCTGGACCTGCTGGGTTCCTGCTAACACCCTCAACTCATGATCTCCCTACCCCTTGCTAATGAGTCACCCAGCCCCAGTGCACCTAGCCAGTCTCTCCAGGGCCTTGCAAATGCTGCTTTCTCCCTCCAAATGCTGTCTCTCAGTTGTCTCTTCTCACACTTCAGGACTCTGCCCAATATCCCCTCTCAAATCATACACCCAGTCCCATTTCAAGTTGGCTCTTACCCACATCATATATTTTTACTTTTTATTTGGAAATCATTTAAAATTTGCAGGAATGAGAATGGGACAAAGAACACCAGCATAGTCCTCACCTACTATTAACTTTTTATGTTTATTGGGTTGTTGGCTCTTGTTCTTTTTGTCTCTCACATACACAATTTACAGGTGAGTCAAAGGCATTGGGACTCTTTGCCCCTAAATACTTCAAGGTGGATTTCCCAAGAATAGAGCACACTCTTCACAGTTCAATCCTAACTTCAGTAAATTTAACATTGATACCATACTTTTCTGTTTTGCTATTCATATGCTAATTTTTTCAACTAACCTTGTAATGTCCTTCGTAGCATTTATTTCCCCTTCATACCCAAATCAGATCCAGGATCAGGCATTACACCTGGCCATTATGATTCTTTGGTCCCTTTTAATCTAAAACTGTATCCAGGCCTTTTTTCTTTTATTGCAGTAGCCTTTTAAAGAATGCAATCTCTTTAACAGAATGCTACTCACATGGGTCTGTTTGAGTTTTTTCCTGTTTGGGTTTGGGTTGTGTCTTCCCAGCTGGGTATGAGCAATGT
Organism: Mormoops blainvillei; assembly: GCA_004026545.1. Taxonomy (NCBI): domain Eukaryota; kingdom Metazoa; phylum Chordata; class Mammalia; order Chiroptera; family Mormoopidae; genus Mormoops; species Mormoops blainvillei. Next base: position 16,147 of record PVJD01016583.1, read on the forward strand.
GAGGGTCATGTCCTTCTTGGGGCATCAAGTGTAAGCCCATGGGCCCACCTGCTCTTTGCAGAGATGGTAAACCTTGTCACTTGCTAACACGATGTTTGGTTTCTTTGCTCTGTAATTTCCCTCCTTGTATCTCATCACCGTCTGTAAGAGACTCTGCAAGAGCATGTAAACATCCTCTCCTCAGAAAATGTTTCCACCATGTTTAGCTTCTGTGGATGTCACATGCCTGAGATGATCTTTATTACACAGTCAGAAAAATACTGATTTTCAACCCAAGCCTCCCTCCATACTTGCCAGCTGGTGACAGAACCCTTGGCATTCTCCTGTTAAAAAAGAATCCTCCCTGCTCTCCTGTTTATTTATGTATTATTATAAGTATGGATCATGAATTCCTGCTTTTCAAAGCCTCATAATCATTGCTCTGCTTATTTTGGTGCTCAAATTGTCTCAGATTCAGCTAGTGGGAGCAAACTGGCTCCTGTAACATTTGACAGGCCCCATCCTTTTGTTTTAGTACTTTCTTTATCCCAAGATTTGTTGTCCAGGCTTGTATTGTATCAATATTGGCCCAACTTTGGAATCAGCTATATTTTAGAAACCAGGTTTCTTTACCCAGGCTGAGGCCTTAGAGACCATGGTCTGGCTGCTGGTTGGGCTCACAGCTCCTGGATTGTCTTTGATTCAAAGTTGTCTCATCGGACAGAACTTGACACACATTATGGGCAATATATTTAAAACCTGACAAAGAGTAGGTTCAATATGAAAGTGTAGGAAAGTCCTGAACTCACTTGCTCCCACAGACGAACCAATATTACAACGACATATAGAAAAACTCTCTGAAAAAGACTTGAAGACTAGCAGGACAACTATTCTACAACTAAGGACAAAAAGAAAAAGTCACATCGTGCAGGTAGGAGGGACAGAGACATGGTCTTGTCACGACCCACACCCCTGGCATGATGACCAGCAAGTGAACAGGGTATCACACACACAATGCCCCTCCCTGAGGAGTGAGGGGTGTTAACTTCACATCAGGTACTCCAGTCCTGACCTGCACCAGGAAGATGACCTCTCATAATGCCTGGTTTTGAAAATTAGCAGGGCTTATGTCCAGGAGAACCAAAGGCCTATAGGGAAACTGCGCCAACTCCATTGTTAAAGTGCTTCTGCCCAGACTCACTCACTCAGAGTTTCAGTACAGAGGTAGCAGTTGGAAATGTTCCAGGGCCATATACGAAAGAGATTCATTGATGAATCTTAGAATGTGTGCTGGAGGGGCAAGTGTCTGTTGAAACAGTCTCCAGGGACAGAGACACTGTGGGTACCATTTTTTCACTTCCCTTCTACCTTTCTAGCCCAGCACTTGTTGGGACCATTTTTTTTTGTCACTCTCCATCTGTTTTGCTAACTCTCCTGACACTGGCACAACCCTGTGGCCCCAGCCCCGCACTCCTCCATGGCAGTGACCTTCCTAGTACTGCTCCACTATGGTCCCCATCCCACCACACCTAGCAGGTGAGCTCTACTAATCACAGTGTCCCTCCACCATGGCCCCTGTGCCACCAGAACCAGAGGGTTCATGTACTTCACACAGGAGACACCCTTTGAATGCCTGGTGCTGATAACCAGGGGGACTTACATTTCTGGGCCCAACAAGAGTAAAACAAATGAAGAGAGAGTTCTTGGAAGGCTACCAACCCCAGGGCACTGCAGAGGCAACAGACCAAAACACACCCACAGTCTTCCAGTGAACACATATTAAAAAATGAGAAACAGCCGTTTCACCTAATATGTAGAAACAAACACAGAGAGTCAAGCAAAATGAGGAAACAAAGGAATATGCTTCAAATGAAACAAAAAAAAAACCTCCTTAAAATAACACTAATGAATGGACATAAGAAATCTTCCTGATAAAGAATTTAAAGTAATTGTCATAAATACTCACCAGTCTTGGGAAAGGAATGGATAAACACAGAGAACTTCAATGAAAGAAAATATAAGAAAACCCCAGACAGAAGTCACAGAGATGTAGAATAACATAACTAATCCAAAAAAAATTAGAAGACTTCAACATCAAACTGGATGAAGCAAAAGAACAGTCTGCAGACTGGAAGACAGAACACTGGAATTCACACAGACAGAGCAGTTAAAAGCAAAAAAGAATTTTTAAAAAGTGAAAATGGTGCCCTGGCTGGAGTGGCTTAGTGGATTGAGTGCTGGCCTGTGAACCAAAGGGTCTCTGGATCAATTCCAAGTCAGGGCACATGCCCGGGTTGTGGGCCAGGTACCCAGTAGGGAGTGCTGAAGAAGCAACCACACATTGATGCTTCTCTCCCTCTCTTTCTCCCTCCCTTCCCGTCTCTCTAAAAATAAATAAAATAAAATCTCTCAAAAAAAAGTGAAAATAGCTTAAGGGACCTATGGGACATCAAGTAGAACAACAATAACATTATAAGGGCCTTAGAAGGGGATAGAGAGAGAAAGGAGTAGAAAATTTATCCCAAAAAAATAATGGCTGAAAACTTTTCTAACCTGGGAAAGGAAATAGGCATGCAGGTCTAGACAGTTCCAAATAAGATGAACCCAAAAAGAACCATATCAAGACACATTACAAGTAAAATGTCAAAAGTTAAAAAGAGACTCTTAAAAGCATCAAGGGAAAGCAAATTGTTACATAAAAGGGAAACCCCATAAAGCTATTAGCAGACTTTTTTTTAAGCTGAAATTTGCAGCCAGAAGGGAGTGACCTGATATATTTAAAATGCTGAAACGAGAAAACTTCCAAACAAGAATACTCTATCCAGCAAGGTTATCATTCACATTTGAAGAAGATATAAAGAGTTTTCCAGACAAAAACTAAAGGAGTTCATCACCACTAAACCAACCGTACAAGAAAAGTGAGAGGAACTTCTTTAACCTGAATAAAACATATAGAAGTAAAAATCTCACAGGTATATATATATACTAAATATAAAGTATATATATATATACTAAATATATATATATAGTATATGGGTTAATCACTTATAAAGCTAGTTTAAAGGTTGAAAGACAAAACTAGTAAAATTAAAGCTATAATAATTAGTTAAGGAATGTATAAAATAAAAAGAGGCAAAATGAGACATTAACAACATGAAACCAGGGTGTGTAAAAATGTAAAGCTTAGTAATATGTTCAAATTTAAGTAGCTATCAACTTAAAATAGACTGTTCTTTATAGGATGTTGTATGTGAACCTCGCAGTAACCACAAAGCAAAATCTTATAGTTGATACACGAAATAAATTAAAAGGGAACCTGAACATAACTTTCTTTAGGAAAGTCCTTAAACCACAACGGAAGAGAGAAAGAGAGGAAGAAAGGAACAGAAAGGAAGAACCAGTAAACAATGAAAATGGCCATAAGTACATACCAAAAATGCTTATTTTCAATGTAAATTAACTAAATTCTCCAATCAAAACATAGAGTGTCTGAATGGATTTTTTTTTTAAAGGACCCATCTAAATGCCTACAAAAAGAATCAATTCAGAAGTAAGGGTTCACACTGATTGAAAATGAAGGAATTGAATATGAAATTTCAAGCAAATGGAAATGAAAAGAGAACTAATGTACCTCTACTCATATCAGACAAAATAAATTTTAAAACAAAGACTAACAGAAGACACAGAACAGTATTACACAATGATAAAGGGTCAACCCAACAAGTAGATATAACATTTGTAAATGTAAATATACTTAACACAGGAGCACCAAAATACATAAAGCAGATGTAAAGGGAGAAATTGACAGTAATACAATAATAGAGGACTTTAAAACTCCACTTCTATCAATGAATAAATCATCCACACAGAAAAATCAATGAAACATTAGATCATATGGAACTAATGTAGATATACGAGGTCTGTGCAGAAGTTATCCAGCCATGTAATATGAAAAATAGAGACACTTATTGAAAAAGATACAAGATATGAGAAACAGTGTACATAGGGCAACGATGTCTCAGTCCCCTTCAAAGTAGGAATCTTGGGACCTCACACAGCTCTCCCAGTCACCATCAGCTGCCCCACTGTATTTTCCTGACTCTCATCGACAGTCTGAAATCTCTTCCCTTTCAAAGGTGATTTTAGTTTTGGGAAAAGCCAGAAGTCACAGGGCACCAAATCTGGGCTATAGAAAGGCTGACTCACCTGGGTGATTTGATGTTTTGCCAAAAAAACGGCATGAGATGTGATACATGAGTGAGCACGTCATTGTGATGAAGCTGCCGCTCACCAGTTGCCCATAGCTGTGGCCTTCTGAATCATCTGAATAGCTTCTGCTGAGGAGTGTTCGAGCTTAACGAAAATTTGATGCCG